>CAWUFW010026270.1:0-35228 GCA_963921515.1 Calotriton arnoldi | reverse complement strand
CCCTCGACCTCCAACAATGTGCAGCAGTGAAGTACACATGCACTGGTGACATTGCACATGCACCCATGACTATTCCAGGGTGGTGGGTGGGAACCAAGGTGCAGAAACACATCACACATGGCCACTCAACAAGACTCCTGAATGTCTGACACACTGCACACTACGCTGTACATGGACATGACGGCGATACCACACCAACCAATGGGATCCCAGCCACAGTCACACACCAATGAAGAAGCCAAGCTCACCCACAAAGAACACACATAGACAACAACCAACATTGCAGCCCGGACCCTGAGGAGTGCCAGCAGTCACACACACAACGTGTCACAATCACTGAAAGATAACACGAACTGAAAATCACATGACAGGGGCAAACAACAAGTGCCAAGGGGAAACCTGACTGTGACCCATCTGCGTCTGCACACAAACTCAGCCCTGACAGCAAACACACCTATGGGTGACACCCTGATGACCAGTAATGTGCCATGCACCCACATCACAGAGAACACAGGGAGAAGACTTTGGGGGAACATAGCTCAAGTCAGCAAGCATCACAAACAGGTACAACACTAGGGATCACAGCATGCGCAGATAAATGGAAGTGAACACACAGACATGCACATACAACACACACCTTGGGCGCAGGCAATGTCACACGTGTACACACTGCCATGAGGGGACTCCACTCCTGTGTGAGGAAAGCTGTGCCATATGTTGCCTCAGTAGGGCCCCATCATGTCAGCTGAGCACTTGGTCACACAATCAACAATTAGCACCAAATGAGGGCTCCCATCACATCAGCCTGGTCATGGATGTGCCAACGGAATCATCAGCACAGATCCAACACACTTGTATAGCAATGTTGCACTGACTACACGGATGAGTCCTTCCCCATTGATGCCCAAACCTGCATGTCCAGTGGAGATGGCAACACGGTCAGGGAAGTAGACAAATGCAACGATGGCAGGCACAACAGATGTGCAGGGGTGGAAGCCACAGATATGAAATTGCTAATGTAAGTAGGAAATCCCATTGCCAAATACTGAACACATGACACCCTCAGATGCTGCTATGGATGACATGGATACACCACATGATAGGACACATTCCCCCTGGACCACATGGGTTCCTGCACAGTAACACTTCATAATCATGAGACCAGATATCACCATCACTGCAGCAAGGGCATGGTTAGCAGCACCAACAACATGTACATCTGAAGCATGAGCACTAGAGAAAAGAAAGTTGCTTTATTCAGCATATGTGTTGAATGAAAACGACGTCCAGAAAAAATAGAGCAAAGGCCAATGGCCAGTCCATTGTCAAAGTTCAAACAGGGTGACACTGGCAGATGTCACCCTACGCATGCCTGCACAAAACCAGGGACAATCCACTAGGAGGGGCAACCGGGGGCAGGCCAGGCACCGCAGGGACAGGATCAGGGCTCACCAGGGGAGTCAGGGAAGGGGTGGTGGGTGCTGGAGAGCCACTGACAACTGCAGTGGAGGTGTCTGACATGGTGTGTGCCGGCACAACTGGGGGCATGACTCAGATGTCGTGGGTGCCGGCACAACTGCAGTGGACCCTGCAGATGGAGTGGACAGGTCCGCCACTGCAGTGCCCAAGTCAGACAGGGCGGTAGTGGACTCCACTGCAGTGCCTACCTCCAGGGGAGGAGAATGGGGAACAGGCAAGGTGGGTTGGACAGAGGGGGAGGACACCCTCACCACATCAGTGGCACAGACAAGCGCAGCGGGGGTGTGGTGCTGGGAGAGCAAGTGGCAGGGGAGAAGGCCTGATCCTCTTGGGGATGGTATATCTGTGGGTGGGGGAACCTGGGGCAGGGTGTGGTGGGGGCACCTGTGCAGTGGGGGCCTGAGGGATGGAGGACGGAGACCTTGTGCCTGAGCTGCAGAGCGGTGGCGGGGTCTTGCTCTTAGGACTCCGGGGGACTTGCGGGTGGGGGCCTCAGTCCGTCTGCGCCTGGGGGAGGGTGTCCGGGGGCGAGGGGCACTCTGCTCCATGTGGGTGGGCTTCCTCTTCCCCCGGGATGCTGGAGCAGCTTCATCGGTGGGGAAGAGGCCGAGGTCACAGAGGAAGAGCTGCTGTGACTTTGGGGTTGCAGGTGAGGCAAGGGAGGGTGCTTTGGAGGGAGAGGGAACTGAGGACTGCGCAGTGCATGTGGATGCGTGTGTGTGTTCCAGGGCCCCATCCCCTGTGAGTCTGGCTTCAGTCCCCTGAATGTGCGTGCGTGTGCGTTTTGTCATTGGTGTGTGTGTCAGTGTGCTGGATGTTTGTGTGCTGGTGTGTGCCTGTGCCAGTGTGTGTGTGCTTGGGATGGGTAAGGTGCTGGGGAGTGTGGATGGAGCAGAGGCAGGAGGGGTGAGGGACCGTTTGAGGAGGGACACTGCTGCCGCCAGGGAGGAGTCCATGGACCTATTGCCCCTCTGTAGGTCAGACATGCCCGATGAGATGCCCTCCATGAACGACACCAGCTGAGTCAACAGCGCGGTGTGCGCATGGAGGACACTCAGCATGGCTGTCTGCCCTACATGGAGCTGGCGAAGGAGGTACACAGACTCCTCACTCAGGGCAGCAGGGGACACAGGGGCAGGGGCTGCGGTGCCTGGCCCAAAGGAGACACGCTCCCGGACATGGGAGCCTCCACGGACCTGGGGAATGGGAGCCGATGGGAGGGCGGTGGTGGTGCTGGTGGTGGCGGGGACAGCAACACTAGCTGGGGTGTGGTGGCTGCTGACACCCGCCTCCACAAGGGAGTCATCCTCCGAGTTGCTCTGGTCCTCAGCTGAGGTGGATGCTGCTGAGGACTCCTCGGTGTGGCTCCCCTCGCCCTCCGTGCCACTGGGTCCCTCCGACCACTCCTCGGCTGCTGACCCAGTCTGGCTCTCTGGCTCCTCCTGGTCCGTGGAGCTGTCCCCTTCCGTGGCCGTGGATGTATCTGCAAACAATGAGGAAACAGACAGACATCAGTCACCTGCACATAACGCACACACCACTGTGAGCACAGCACATCACAGAGCAAGCCCTGGCATCATTAGTTGTACATTGCTAAAAGTGCCCTAACTGAACAGGAGAAGCCAATTGTCAGTCTGATGCCAAGCATGGCACTCACATCCCACATGGCCTTGCACCCATCTGTCTGGTGTCTGTTGGATTGCAACACCCCAGTGTTGACACATGCACCAAGTACACAGTAGTTGGACAGTGCAGAGGACACGGTGTGGCATGTGGACATGCACACATCACAGCTCTTGCCACTGAGTCAGTACAGGTTTCCGGATGAAAGGGATGCCCAGAGTCAAATAGGAAATGCATGTGATGCATACCAGCGACAGACACCATGATGCACCCATGTCCTGATAGCCAGCGCCACTATGGTGTGCATTGCAGTTCAACGCGCACAGGGGTACAACGCGTACCCGCACACATTGAAAGCAATGGGCCGGCCGGAGGCACCGATCGGTCCATTGCAGTTCAACGCGCACAGGGGTACAACGCGTACCCGCACACATTGAAGGCAATGGGCCGGCCGGAGGCACCGATCGGTCCATTGCGGTACAACGCGCACAGGGGTACAACGCGTACCCGCACACATTGAAGGCAATGGGCCGGCCGGAGGCACCGATCGGTCCATTGCAGTTCAACGCACAGGGTACAACGCGTACCCGCACATTGAAGGCAATGGGCGGCCGGAGGCACGATCGGTCCATTGCGGTACAACGCGCACAGGGGTACAACGCGTACCCGCACACATTGAAGGCAATGGGCCGGCCGGAGGCACCGATCGGTCCATTGCGGTTCAACGCGCTCAGGGGTACAACGCGTACCCGCACACATTGAAGGCAATGGGCCGGCCGGAGGCACCGATCGGTCCATTGCGGTTCAACGTGCACAGGGGTACAACGCGTACCCGCACACATTGAAGGCAATGGGCCGGCCGGAGGCACCGATCGGTCCATTGCAGTTCAACGCGCACAGGGGTACAACGCGTACCCGCACACATTGAAGGCAATGGGCCGGCCGGAGGCACCGATCGGTCCATTGCAGTTCAACGCGCACAGGGGTACAACGCGTACCCGCACACATTGAAGGCAATGGGCCGGCCGGAGGCACCGATCGGTCCATTGCAGTTCAACGCGCACAGGGGTACAACGCGT
Source organism: Calotriton arnoldi (assembly GCA_963921515.1). Classification (NCBI taxonomy): domain Eukaryota; kingdom Metazoa; phylum Chordata; class Amphibia; order Caudata; family Salamandridae; genus Calotriton; species Calotriton arnoldi. The sequence goes on along the minus strand of CAWUFW010026270.1, from coordinate 31,047 downwards.
ACCCGCACACATTGAAGGCAATGGGCCGGCCGGAGGCACCGATCGGTCCATTGCAGTTCAACGCGCACAGGGGTACAACGCGTACCCGCACACATTGAAGGCAATGGGCCGGCCGGAGGCACCGATCGGTCCATTGCAGTTCAACGCGCACAGGGGTACAACGCGTACCCGCACGCATTGAAGGCAATGGGCCGGCCGGAGGCACCGATCGGTCCATTGCAGTTCAACGCGCACAGGGGTACAACGCGTACCCGCACACATTGAAGGCAATGGGCCGGCCGGAGGCACCGATCGGTCCATTGCAGTTCAACGCGCACATGGGGTACAACGCGTACCCACACACATTGAAGGCAATGGGCCGGCCGGAGGCACCGATCGGTCCATTGCAGTACAACGCATCACTGTACATGTGACTGGCATAGGTCAGCATGCCTGTCTCAGATGGACATATGCCAGACACAGATAGCTCCCAGGGAGTGAGGGGCACACCTACATCACGACAGCCTGTCCAAACCTTATCATAAGGCATGTAAGGCTGCATTTCCTATTGTGTGTATGTTGGTGTACATGTTGTCCTGTGGGTGTCACCTGTGGGCAGCCACCCCCAGGCTGTGCACGTGTTCATGGGGACAGGATCCTGGGTGTTACGTGTACGTGACCACTGTGATGTGCAACTGTTCATATCTGTGCATGTGTCATGGTCACATTTCACAGTGGTGTTTGTGTATGTCATGTCACATACCCCGTGAGTCCCATGTGGGACGGTATGTTTGAGCCAGGGTGTCCCAGTGGCACAATAGTGATGGACCTCCACAGTCTTTGTGCATGTAGTGTTTACAATGTCTCTGATTTCATGTGCACAATGGGAGACAGTCTCCACATCCACGTTGTGTGTGCATGGACTCTGATGTTGTGCGTGTGTGTCACAGACGTCCATGTCTGTCCTGCCATGGCAAGTGTGGCCACTACCTGTGGGGGTCATGTTTGTTTTGCTGTGGTGTACACATGATACTCCAGGTGATGCCAGTGTCCATGTGGCATTACAGGGTCCCTGGGAATGTACCTGTCGTTGAGCTGTGGTGCCTGGGGCACATCTCTCCTCACATGTCACTGTGGGGGTGACTGTGACACGGCATCATGATATCCAATGGGCCAACCTGGGACAAATTGATGCCACCTGTAGGACCGTGTTGACAGATGTTGGCCATGTATGTACCATACATGTCCTTCCGGTACTGCACACTTCATGTAGTTGTGCCTCATGATGATGTATGTTGGGATCTTGAGTGTGTTCAATGCCGCATATGTGAGGTGACTTACGATCTTGCTTACTTCTCCTCTGCACTGCAGGGCTCCTGCTGTCCATCGGCCATTCCCAGACCTGGCAACGATGGTGGAACGGGACAGCATCCGACGGTACCGCTTCACCAGGCAGCTGATTGAGGATTTGGCAGTGCAGTTGTCCCCACATTTGCAGCCTGGCCGGCCGTATCCTACAGCGCTGACCCCCAAGGTGAAGGTGATGGCAGCCCTACACTTCTTTGCCACCGGTACCTTCCAACATACTGTGGCGTCTGCTGGTGGGATGTCACAGACCATGTTCAGCCGTGTGCTCCGCGATGTTTTGGCGGCAATGTTGCTCTTCCTGAACCGGTACATCTATTTCCCTAGACTGCGACGACTCACTGACGTGAAGAGTGACTTTTATGCCCTGGGGAGGATGCCGCATGTCATTGGCTCCATTGATGGGACACATGTGGCTTTGGTACCACCACAGGCCCAGGAGCAGGCCTACAGGAACCGCAAGCACTACCACTCGGTCAATGCACTGGTGGTGTGTCTTGCAGACATGACCATCACACACGTGTGTGCCCGTTTCCCTGGTTCAGCACACGATGCCTTTGTGATGAGGAGTAGTCGCATCCCCAGGATGATGGCACAGATGCAGAACCAGCGTGCCTGGCTTGTCGGTGTGTACTGACTTTGTGCCATTGTGTGTGATCTGATCTGTAGTATTCCGCCCACTTTTCCAAGTCAGCTAATGTGCACTTGTCTGGCCGTAGGTGACTCGGGATACCCCAACATGCCGTGGTTGCTGACACCCCTCAGGAACCCTGTGACACCTGCCCAGATGCGCTACAATGAGGCACATGGTCGGACCAGGAGAGTGATTGAGCAGACCTTTGGTCTCCTGAAGAGCCGCTTCCGCTGCCTGGACAAGACCGGAGGGTCCCTCCCATATGCCCCTGCGAAAGTGTGCAAGATTATCATCGTCTGCTGCATGCTCCACAACATGGCAGTGCGGAAGGAGTTGCCTCTCATCCAGGATGACGATGACCAACATCCGCCACCTGTGGAGGATCCTGGCCTGGACCACGATGCCAGTGACGATGATGATGATGATGGTGATGGTGATGTCCGCACACAGCTCATCACCAACTTCTTTAGCTGAATGTGAGTATCCTGAGGTGTCATGTCAATGATGTGAGTTGGCATGATGTGTGGGTGGTGCTCTGGTGCTGTTGGAGTGTGTCCATGGGCTACTTGACTGGATGTATGTTGCGATGTGTGCTTACAGGTGGGCTGTACTCCCCAAAAGTGTTGACATGCTAACTTGGTTCTGGGTGGGTATCTTGTAACATGTATTGTGCATGAGTTTTGCTGTTCTGTCCTGTACTCCATTGCTTTTGACTGTGTGTCATTTCTGTCCTTCACAGGGTACTTTCAGATTCGTTTGGTCAACTGTGTCCACCGACGACGTGATTGCACATCCAGGCTGGTAGCTGTTGTGTCCCTACAGGTGATGTGCGCCACACCCATGGACTTCCTTCCGTCTACAGTTGTTGACTGTGTGCCCGCTACCAGGTGGGGTTACCTTGCATCTGTAGTGGTTACGGCATGTTGCTACTGTGTAATAAACCTGTGCTTCACTTAGTGATGTGCGTTGTCTGTGGTCACACATTTGACTGCCATTTGCTTACTGCACCTGTGGGCTACTTGACTACAACTGGGAATGGGTGTGGTGTCTGTGCATTGCACCGTCTTCCCTGGCAACATCAGTGTAGGCAATGAGTCAGATGGCCTAGGTGTGTATGTGTCGTGTAGCCCTGGTGGTGTGTCTCCCTCATGTGTGTCACGTTGCCTGTACTCACATGCCTGTGTTGTCCTTGCTGTTGCAGTTCGCATGCACAGTGTAATTTTGCAGTTCATCATCCCCATAACAGCACCCACGTTGGAATCACGACAGAGGCAAGTATGGTGTATTAGTGTGTTTATTGTGATACATTTGTGTTAATAGTGCATAGGATGGGTTGTGCTGTACATGAATCTTGCAATCCCAAGTTCCTAGGTGAATTGAAAGTCCGGGTAGACAGGATCCCCAGTATCGGGGCCACAGTTGTCTGACACATTGGTCCAACTTGTACTCCCCATGCAATGTGTGGGAGTAGTGTTGCCGTCAACAGGGTGAACAGTCTGTGCACAAAGGCGAACATCCAGAACAGGTTCAGGCTTCCTGGGAGTTGCGCTTGGCCATCGGCCTCTCACTTTCCCCTCCTCGGACGACCCCTCTTCTTGGGGGGGCCCTCAAGTGCAGGCTGCTGCGGTGCAGGGGACTCTCCGCCAGAGTCCTCCTCCCTCCCTGTGGCAGTTGCAGTTTGTTCGGCACCAGATGTTGTTGGCACACAGGGAGGTGTGGACTGGTTGCTGTTCATCTGGCGGAGGCATTGTAAAATGTCCCTGTGCACCGCCGTCATCTCATGCAGTGCATCCCACTTGGACTCCACGCGGGACATGTGTGAGTCCACACGGGACATGTGTGACTCCACGTGGGACATGTGGGAGTCCAAGCGGGCATGATGGGCAGCCTGCTGCTGTTTAATGTCTCTGAGGAGCCCCACTACCTGGCTGAGCTCTCCGGTGCTGGACTGGTACGCATCAGCTATGCGTACCAGTTGTGGGTCGTCATGCACACCAGCAACGTCTGCAAGCAGCGACCTCTGTCTCCCACCCCTCCCACCACCCCTGCTGACATGTGCAGTGTGTGCAGTGGCACGCACAGATAACCCTGGTCCACCTTGGGGGTTGGTGGTGGTGGTGGTGTCCATGGCCCCAGGTTGGTCCAGGGTCACTGTGCTGGTGTTGCTCCTTATTCTGTCCATGTCGGCAGGGATGGTATTCGTGGTGACAGTCGTTGTAGGGGTGGGTGCAGGGAGTGCAGCTGGTGGTCCTGCTGGTGCTGCAGCTGGTGGTCCTGCTGGTGCTGCATGTTGACTTGCACCGGATGTGCCAGGTTGTTCTTCATCGTCCGAGGAGGACAGAGGCTGTACGACGCCAGTGAGCTCGGCATCCTCTTGAGCCTGGGACTGGGACTCCTCAGCGTCTGCTGCTGTGTCCCCATCATCACCTGTTTTTGGGAGACACAAACAATGTATGTCATGTTTCTGCAGGCATCAGTGGTTGACACACATGACAGTTGTGACTGTGCCTCTGGGTGCGGGCCTGTACATTGCATTGTCCTAAGTCGTCACAGTCAGGGGTTGATATTGGTGTGGCACATTGTCCTGCATTATTTGGGCATTTCTATGTATTTTCTGGGGTGTGAACATGGTCTGCATTGCTTGTGTTTGGTTGACAGCCAGACCTCCTTCCCACCCAGCCAGCCAGTCAGTTATCCCACCATGGAACGTGCTTGCGTTGCAGGGAGTGTAAGTTGTCTCTCAGGATGTCAGTCAGTGGTGTCCTGCTGTTTGTTGGTGCACAGTTGGCAGCAGGGCCTTGTGCTCCCCACAGCAGTAGCCAGTGTCAGCCATCTTGTGAGTCCTTCTCCACTCCCTGTGATGTGAGCATGGTTCAGGGTGGTGTTGATGGGACAGTTGTGGGGGTGAGCTATGTCTGTGACTACGACTCCCATCATGCCATTGCCTCCACCCCACTTGCCAGCATTCCCATACTTACTTGCTTTTGTGTGGAGTTCAGTGGGTGTGGGTGTGAGGGCAATGGCAAGATGGCTGACAGTGGTGTCCTGCTGTTGGTTGGTGTGCAGTACCCAGCATGCCCTTGTGCTCCCCACGACACAGCAACAGTGTCAGACATCTTTGATGGGCCTTTCCACTCTCTGTGGGATGTGCATGCGTGAGTGTGAGCTTGCTGGGCCATGTGGTGGGGGATGTAGGGCTGTGACTACAACTCCCATCATGCTATTGCCTCCACCCCCTTCCCAGCATGCCCATGCTTCCTTCCTTTTGACTCTGCTTCCCTGTGGGGTGGGCTGGCTGTGCTGACAGGATGGCTGGGAGTGTTGTCCTGGCAGTTGTTTGGCTAAGAGTCCCAGGAGTGTCCCTGTGCTTCACACAACATAACCCAGGGTGGTGGTGCTTTGTGGGATCTTGTGTTAGGATGGAGGGCATTGCATTCCACCAGGTGGGTACTGTGGAGTTTGTGTTGGGGAGGGTGTGAGGGGAGGTGCTGGTGACTATAGTCAGTGCTGCAAGTCCCCCTTCCCACCCAGCCAGCCAGATATCCCACCATGGAACGTGCTTGCATTGCAGGGAGTGTAAGTTGTCTCTCAGGATGTCAGTCAGTGGTGTCCTGCTGTTTGTTGGTGCACAGTTGGCAGCAGGGCCTTGTGCTCCCCACAGCAGTAGCCAGTGTCAGCCATCTTGTGAGTCCTTCTCCACTCCCTGTGATGTGAGCATGGTTCAGGGTGGTGTTGATGGGCCAGTTGTGAGGCTGAGCAATGTCTGTGACTACGACTCCCATCATGCTATTGCCTCCACCCCCTTCCCAGCATGCCCATGCTTCCTTCCTTTTGACTCTGCTTCCCTGTGGGGTAGGCTGGCTGTGCTGACAGGATGGCTGGGAGTGTTGTCCTGGCAGTTGTTTGGCTAAGAGTCCCAGGAGTGTCCCTGTGCTTCACACAACATAACCCAGGGTGGTGGTGCTTTGTGGGATCTTGTGTTAGGATGGAGGGCATTGCATTCCACCAGGTGGGTACTGTGGAGTTTGTGTTGGGGAGGGTGTGAGGGGAGGTGCTGGTGACTATAGTCAGTGCTGCAAGTCCCCCTTCCCACCCAGCCAGCCAGATATCCCACCATGGAACGTGCTTGCATTGCAGGGAGTGTAAGTTGTCTCTCAGGATGTCAGTCAGTGGTGTCCTGCTGTTTGTTGGTGCACAGTTGGCAGCAGGGCCTTGTGCTCCCCACAGCAGTAGCCAGTGTCAGCCATCTTGTGAGTCCTTCTCCACTCCCTGTGATGTGAGCATGGTTCAGGGTGGTGTTGATGGGACAGTTGTGGGGGTGAGCTATGTCTGTGACTACGACTCCCATGATGCTATTGGCTACACTGACTTGGCCAGCATACACAGAATTCCTTCATTTGAGTGGTCTTCACTGTGTGTTGGTGTTGTTGTGGTGGCTACATGTGTGGATGTGTTTGTTAGTTCTATTTGTGCCACTGCCTAGCTGTAGTTGTGGTTGTGTTTGTACATGTGTTGGCACAGTTGGATGTGACTTTTTTGATGGCATGTGTTGTGTTTCTCTGACTGACATGCACATTTTGGGATGATTCTGTTCTGGTTGCTGTGTGATTGCTATGAGTGCATGGTTTGACTCTCCCCTTGACAGTGATGTGTGTGTGTTTTGTGGCAGTATATTGTGTACATTTGTTGTGTACTCACCAGGCTCTGGGATGTCCTCTAGTCCATATATGCTCACTGGCGGTAGGATGGCCCGCACCTTCTCCTCCCAGGGCCTGAGGTATATTGGCTTGGCAGGAGGGCCACTGCCGGTGTGTTGGCTGTTGATGTAGTCTTGCTTCAGCAGTTTCCGCACCCTCCTGCGCACGTCATACCACCTGTTCTGGATGTCGGTCTTTGTGCGCCGACATGGTGATTGGGCGTTCACCCTGTTGATGATCCTCTCCCACATCTTGGTTTTCTGCGACATGGGGTCTGTTGGACCAATGTGCCAAACAGCTGTGGCTCTACCCTGAGGATCTCGTCTACCAGGACTTCCAATTCACAATCTAGGAACTTGTGATTCTTCTTGGGGGCATGGTGATGGGTGGTGATGGTGAGTGATGTGTGTGTTGGTGTGCAGGTGAGGGTGTGTGAGTGTGTGTTTTGCTGGGTGTATGTGAGGTAGGTATTTGTTGGTGTGCTGCTGGTGTGTGGCTTGTGTGAGGGATGAGCTGTGGGTGTGTGGTTGCTTTCTCTTGGGTGCTGGCAGTGGAATGGCATTTGCAAAGGCTCATGGTAGTGATTTGTGTCCTTTATATAGGTGGAGTTGTGGGTGTGTCTTTGTTCTCTGTCCCCACCCCCCAGTATTTATTGGCTTGGTAATTGCTTGTTTGGCCTTTTTTGGGTGATTTTTCCTTTGTGTTGTTTGTGTATGTTGGAAACGTTCTTGTGACCGAGTCGGACCCTGCATTGGTCTCGTACGGTGTTTTCCGTTTCGTTCACGCTGTGTTTGTGCAGTTTTCTATGCTGCGTACGCTGTCCGGTCGCGGTGTTTTGTGTTGCTTCGGCTCGGTTTTGTATGCGTGTCGGTCGTACGGCTTGTCCTCCGTCCGACTCGGTCGTGGTTTTCGCGCCTTGCATCGTACTTTGCGGTTTGGAGTTGGCGTGTACGTTTCGGTCGGATTTGTTCCGGGTGCGTGTCGGTCGGTTGGATTCGCGTGTTTTTCCGGCCGGATTGCTGTTTTCCGTGCGGCTCGGTCGGTCGACTTGGTTTCGGTACGTGTCGGTCGGTATTTTTTCCGGATCCGAGTCGGTCGGTGCTTTTTCCGGCCCGAATCGGAATCGACCCCATAATTGTATCTCTGCCGCATGTTAAATTCTTCAAATTATAGGTGCATCCTCTAAAGAAAGGAAAAAACAATAAAAGGGGAAGAAAATGAAGAAACGTACAATGACTTACTTGAAATACAAAAAGAACACCTCAAATGTAAGTACTGTAACCAAAGCACAAATCTAAAATAAACTAAAAATAACACTTAATTACATTTTACGTTGAAAAAATAAAACAGGTGCAACTAACACATTTTCTTCTCAACAGACTGAAACAAAAGAAAATTGTGCCAAAAACAATACCAAACAGACCTGCATAGCAAAAATCTACAACTAAAATGAAGTAAAGATAACATCCTCAATGTAAGTTAAATTGTGCACCTACAAAGTAAAAATGTTAAAATACATATAATGTATCGATGTATATGTTGTATACTATAAAACCCACACATAACATTTCGAAAATAGCAAAATAAATGAAATCCCAGAAGGAGAGTTTTTATTAAATTATAGAGGATAGAAATCCACCAAATATTATTCAAATGCATGCTATGTTGCTGCTACCACTAAAACATAAATAGATGAAAAGGTGTTAGGAAACATCACATACTCCTTATATTACTAAAATAGAAGTCAGAATTATTATACAGGACCTAAAAGAAGTCAGGATGAGCTCACAAGAGCCTACAGGAATGATGCTTAAATATACTATACCAAACTTTTCTGAACAATCAACAGGCCTTGGCATACCATCCCTAAAAAGGTTGATTGTCAGAACATGTGGAACAGGCAGGGAAACCAGTAGCACCTACAAAATATGGCGAAATAGACATGTCCCAATAATCACACAAAGTCATCTTTTTACTATATAGCAAACTGAATAATGATAATAGAATAATCATTTATGCGACCAGTAACCATTTCCTAGCTATACAGCAATGTAACACATGGAAGATGTATGGCAATTTTAAGTGGTTCCCTCCAACATTCAGTCAAATATGTACAGTACATGGTCAATATCAAAACAAAAATCCCAGTGTATGAACTGTTACCTAACAAACAAAGTGCAGCTTACATCGAAATGCTGACCCAAATAAAACAAACTAATAACCATAACCCACAAAAAATCTTTGTAGATTTTGAACAGGCAGTGATTTCGGCCATACTTAAAATCTACCCACACCCAGCCATTCAGGGGTGCTACTATCTCTTTCACCAGAACATATGAAGGCACCTAAAAAAAACACCCTGAGCATAGAATATACAAAGAACCTAGATTTTGCACATGAAATGAGAAAGCAAATAGCTTTAGCATATGTCCCTTTGATAGAAGTCACTAAACATTATAATGCTGTGATAGAATTACCATATTCCCAACAACATGAAACAAAACGAATTCCACTTAAAGATAGTTTCAAGAATATTTGGCTTTATGCACCAATCAAGGCACAGGCCATCCCATGTTTCACATTCTATGGTGGAACATCAACAAGAGCAAGAAGCAAAGACAAATAAAGCAGTGGATGATGGCACAATTCCTTCTAAGGAACACTGTGGAAAAGCCACCCTACACTCTACCAATTCTTAGAGATACCTAAAAAGAAAAAGGCTACCAGGAGCTAAGAATGGAAGAACCTCTAACACAACTGAAACCTAAAATCTCCAAACAAGAAAAATAAATGCAGGCGCTCCTAGCATTTAAAGTAAGACTCTTTACTAACAACCCAGGCCTACAATACTAGACTCAATAACAAGAAAACACACTAAACCGCACCATGTAACCTCCCTAGAACACTTTATTATGATTAATTTCCCAATAATATTAAAGAACATTTTAAATACCAAGACATATTAAAAATAATTCAAAAGATAAAAATTCAGATTGATAATTACAATTTACTATAATACATATTTTATAAAAAATAAATAAATATAAAATGCAAATTAAATTAATTATTAAAATATGCTAACACCATAAAATCAGGTATATATAATAATAAAAAAACATAAGATAAAAAGAATTGACATTGCCTACCCAATAAAATAAATTAATCAAATAAGATAACACTTATGATTTTATTGCTGCCCTGGTCAGGAAAATTGTGATAAAAAAATAAGATCCCAAAAGAATTTATATTAAAGAGCCTAAAAATGCAATAATAAACCAGAGAAAAATAGAATATCCAATATGAGTCCAATGATCTTAGGAATCTGTCCAAACTCAGAAAAATTAGAGGGAAATAAATCAACCTTCTTTTGGCTAAAAAAACAAACACTTTTTCCTTGAAAAAATAATAATTTATTTTTCCTTGGAAAAAATAAATAAAACACATTCAGATTACAATTAATATCCAGCATCCGAAAATGAAAACCTGTAAAGGAAAAATACATGTAAACCAGCCCAAAAACACATACAACTCTAGTATAAAACAAAGGACAGCAAAAAAAGTATTTTAACATCAATGTTAAACACATAGATCACCCATATAAAATACAAATAAAGATTATATTTCACAATAACATTTAGTTACAATGACCAGCCCAAAAAAACCTACACATTTCCTCCCTACCACTAAACCCATAGAAAATGCATCTGAAATAAATTTAACTGAACAGGTGACCAACAAATGCAAGCAGAAAACCGTAAACTCCGTGAACCTGTCAAAAAGATGAAGAACGCCTACAAAATAAAAAAACAAAGACAAATGACAGAAACATTTTGTGAGGAATTGGGTTACTGGTTGACTGGTCTGTGAGTCTTGGTCAAGCAGCAACCACAATCCTTGTTGGGAGAGGCAGAAGCCAACTCCAAATTAACCTGTGCTCCATACTCTGGTAGCTTGATTCAGAGCAGTCAGGCTTAACTTAGAGGCAATGTGTAAAGTATTTGTGCAACACTTCAAACAGAAATAAAGTGGCAAAACACCATGCAAAAAGGATCCCAAACCAAGTTAGAACAATAGAGTAACATATAATAAATAAAACAAGACCAAGGTGACAAAAATCCAATTAGTAGACCCGGAGTTATGATTTTTAAAAGAATTTAGTAAAAATAGCGGCAAACAGCACAAAGAGCCAACTCGGGTATCTGGTCGTGCTGGACTGGGTCAAAGTCAAACTTTCAGGCTGACCGCGATAGAGCACAGATCTGATACAGTCACCAGGTTAGGCCCTCTGAAGTGTACCTTCTCAGATCCTTGCCAAGAGTCCTGTTTGCATTGAAGAGAGCCTTGAGGAGCAGGGAGAGAATCACTGGAGGCTGTTGACATAGCCCAAAAAGCCGTCTGATGTCGCAGAGAGGCGTTGCGGGAGCTTCGCACTGGTGGGCCCCACGAACAGTCGATGGTGGGGTGCAAAGAGTCAGCTTGATGGAACCTCACACTGGGTCGTGGTGTGAGCAGCAAGAGAATTGGTTCAAAGGGCCCACTTTAGGTCTCGAAGAGCCAAAAAGCTTGATTTCAGCTCACTGAGCCACACCAAGGGTGCAGGACCTGAGAGACACCACTTGGGGTCAGGAACACACTGCAGCTGGGTCCAGGGCCTGATGCAGGATTTTGGGGAGACTTTTATGTCCCTGAGGCATAAGACTAGCCCTTGGAGTCATTCTGGTGTCCTGGGTTCAAGGATGAAGTTCCAGTTCAGTTCTCTGTCCACACAGGCAAGAGGGCAGCAGACAGCAAGTCAGCACAGCAGGGCACCAGTTCCTTCATAAGTAGCAGTCCAGCAGAGTGGCAGTCATTTCAGCAGCACAGTAGTCCTTCTTCCTGGCAGAGTATCCACAGGTCCAGAAGTGTACTGAAGAGTTGGAGTCTGAAGTCCAGTATTTATACCCAGTTGTGCCTTTGAAGTGGGGAGAAGCTTTTAGAGGCATGCCTTTGAGGATGCACAGGTCCCCTGCCTTCCTGGCCCTGGCTCCAGACTAACCACAGGGGTTATGCAGCTCTCTGTGTAGAGAGAGGACTGAGCCTATTCAAATGTAGGTGGGGCTGGGCCCAACGCTTCCCTCCCATCCTGCCAGTGATGGAAGGTTTGGGCCTGGCAAAAGGTTTACTTTGCTAGGTCGACATGGCAGTTTACAAACTGCACCCACAGGCTGCAATGGCAGGCCTCAGACATGTTTAAAGGGCTACTTAAGTGCGTGGCACAATCAGTGCTGCAAACCCACTAGTACCATTTACAGGCCCCAGCACATGTAGCAGCACTTTACTAAGGACTTATAAGTAAATTAAATATGCCAATTGATTATAAGCCAATGTTACCATGTTTTAAGCAGAGAGAACAAGCCCTTTAGCACTGGTTAGCAGTGGTAAAGTGTGCAAAGTCCCAAGGTGCCCGACAGCCAAGATAGAAGTCTGACCGCTGCATTAAGATGCGGTCGGTTGAAGCGCAGAGGTCGGAGAAACAGACCAACACCTCCGACAGGCACAAGGAGCCCATCAGGGCAGTGGTCAGACCGTAATCCATACAATAGGGGTGGTTGCTTGCGCAGGCACTGCTGTAGGAATTACGATGTCCCTTTCCAAAAGCCTTTTCATGGCAGTCCCACCGCCATGGAAAGTCTGTCAGAAAGGGACTTTGGGGGGCGCCCATCAGAGCCCCCAGTCCCCCGTAGGCCTCCGCGATGGGTGCCCTGCATGTGGTGCCCCCCCAAACATCCACATGGTGCCTGGCACACGGTGCATGGATGTTTAAAAACATCCTTTTTTAAGGGCCGCAGCACAAGCTGCAGTGGAAAAAGGGATGTTTACAAACCCCTGCATGGCGGTCATATCATAATTGGGCTGATGGGACCGCCGATTCCTTGTCGGACGGTCTCTTGCCTGAAGCAATGGTGGTCCTTTCGTCATCGAAATGAAGCCCTATGTTTTTATGCATACTTTTATTGAAGGTTTTTGTTCCTTGATAATTAATTCCTTGATAATTCAGATTTCATTAATTTTAATATTTTTTTGGGTTTTAGTGAAGGGTGTTTTTGAAATTAGTGCACTTCCCTTTGGCTTTTTAAATGTATGTAATTTAATTCTATTAAATTAATGAAATACATTATATTTTTTAATTTGAATAGTAAATATCTGTTAATATTTTATTGTTTTGTAGTGCTTTCAATTCTCTTATTTATGTTTTGTGGTTTACTAATTGGGATAATTAAAATGAATTTTTGTAATGTATTCATTCTAGTTTTATGTCTATTATTATTTTGTAGGTGTAGTTAATTTTGAACTCTAAAGTACAACACTTTCCGTCATGTAGTTAAATTTGGAATGGGAATAGTGAATTTGACCTGTCAAACTCCAACACATTCCTCAATGTGGTTAAGTTTGAAGTTTACATTTCACAATAAGGTCTAATCTGAATCACTCAAAGTCCAACACTTTCCACAATGCTGTTAAGGTTTGAGGGAGAATAATAAATTCAGTATCCCAAAGTCTAAAACTTTCTACAATGTGTTTAAGTTTGGAGTTGGAATAGTAAATCTGAACTCCCTCAAAGTTCAACACTTTCCCCAATGTGGTTAAAGTTTTGAGTTGGCATTGAAAATCTGAATCTCTCAAAGTCCAAAACGTTCCCCAATATGCTTCATTCCAACAATTTACCCACTGTTTTTATGTTTAGAGTTGAAATAATAAATCTGAACTCCCCAAATTCCAATACTTTCCCAAATGTGGCTAATTATGCAATGGGAATAGTAAATATGATCTCCCCTAAGTCCAAAACTTTCCCATATGTCATTAAGTTTAGACTTGGAATAGTAAATCTGACCCCCCTCTCACGCTCCGCCACTAAGGTACAACATTTTCTCCAATGTGGCCAAGTTTTGGATTAGATATAGTAAATGTGATATCCATAAACTGCTTGCATTTGGTTGTATTTTTCATTTGGTACATTAAAAAGTTAGTTGCTTGTTTATTTAATATAGTTTGTACAGATTACAATTGTGTTTAGTTTATTTTTCTATGCATTTTAAAACATCTCTCTTATTATTTATTTTATTATTTTTTACTGTGAATTATTTTTCAATAACTGCAACATATTTAACAAATAGTTGGTAGAGGAAGCCTTTAGTATAGGTTTACACTCGTACCAACTCCTTTCAAAATGTTACACTTAGGCCCCAATTACAAGTTGCATAGTACTAGGGTCAATGTAATGCCTAGTACTGTGCACTTGTGAGTTAAACCCCATAGAATGGGGAATTGCTTTGTGAGAGTTTTTTTTCCAGCTGTAAAGCCGCTCAGAATTTGCCATTTCATGGAGTTTTTCTGTATACATTTACCATCTGCTGTATGTGGGAGGTGGTGCATTGGGTGGAGGGTGAAGGAGGCAAGAGTAGGGGAGAGAAGGCAAAGTCTTTTTTCTAGCATGGGTAGCACTACTGCTGCAGCCAAAGTCTCATTTTTCTAATTGGTTTTACCAGACGAAAAACATCTAGTAGGTTCTTCCACACTTTAGGAAGGTAGGATCTGACTGCATGGTTACCCCCACTTTTTGCCTGGTTTTTTGCTGGTTTTTGACTAGTCTGACTGGGTTCCTGCTAATCAGGACCCCAGTCTATCTGCTTTCTCCCTAAAATGTTATGTCATGTACTTAGGTACACTCCAGATTGGATACTGGGGTACCCTTATCAGTCCCTAGTATACGGTACACATGTACCCAGGGCATAGGTACCCCAGAGGCCTCCCATGGGCTGAAGCATGTATTATGTCACCCCTGAGAGACCATGCAAAATGGAACTACAGGCCTGCCATTGCAGCCTGTGTAAGATGGTGCATGCACTACTTACTTTAGATATAGGTTTACTATATCTATAGGCCACTACACTTAAAACCTATAAGTCACCCCTATAGCAGGCCTTGACAATCCTGAAGGCAGGGTGCTGGGTTTTACGTGAGAGGGTGCCCATGCATGAGCAGGGCACCCCTGCAGCCTTTGGAGACCATTCTCCCAGGTTGTTGGTGACGCAGCCAGACATATAGGTAGAGGTGCATTATATGCTCGCGTAAAATGCTATCTCGAAACCAGCTGCAAGAAACCATGTCGTGTTTGGTATCAAACACCTTGGAATCATACCTCCACATGGGTAACCGGAGTGGGAGGTATAATTCCACCCTTCAGAAGCAAGCTTTGTGGGTTCCCTGGTCTGCCGAGTACCAGTCTTCTCGACCCGGACAGCACAAAATGGTTGCTGCTGACCAGAGACACATTTCTGCCCTCCTGCTGCTGAGCCAAGCTCGAGCAGAGGAAGGCAGCACAATAGGCATCCTGTCACAGGGAGGTGTGACCACCTCCCAGACAGGATTTAGTGTATTGGAGCTGGGTGGGTGCACTTCCAAAGTGCCTGAAAGTCTGCACGAGGGGCACATTTGGTGTCCCTGTGCATAGTCCAGTTCAAACCAGTCCTGGGAGCCGTTGGCTCCTGCTCTGGCGCAAAACTGGACAAAGGACATGGGAGTATCCTCCCCACTGTCCTGACCCTCCCCTGGGAGGGTCCCCTGAATCTGTCCAACCCTCTCCCGTGGGTACAAAAGGCCTTACCTGGCTGTAGGACCCTAGATTCGACGTGGACAAGATTCTGATCAAGAAACCACTGACATTCGACCGTCTGGACACTCTGGACTTCGACTGGGCCCGACTTCATCTCCCTCTCCGTCCAAAGCATCGTCTGTGCCCGTGCACCATACAGGCTCTGTGCAGGACCTGTGGAGCATCATGGACAACTGAAGTATCTCCCTTGGGGTGAAGGAGTCACTCCCTTGCATTTGCAGGCACCGTAAATGGAACTGACTGGTCTGTTGATCCTGAGCTCCTGCAGACTCCGAAGGCTCCAGCAACACAGGAGGTGGGTTCCTATGTTTTTTGAGGTTTAGCTGCCCTCTCACCAAGTTTTAGGCCAGTATCCCTTTTGGGGATTGCATAACCCGAACCCCTGTGCACTGCGTACTTTTGCAAGTGCATATGCTTATTGGTGTTCCTCAACTCTGTGCACTGGGCTATCAATAGCCCCAATCTCTGCGCACATTTTGTACAAAGGACTTTGGCTTCCTCATACTCTGTGCCCTGCAAGCTGTGACTTTGTGAAACTGATAGAGGTCCCCTTGCGACACCTGTGTCTTTGGCCTGTGGGTCTACTTGAGGGACAACACTGCTTTTCTTGGGCTCTCCTGGTTGCTCCAGGCTTGCCCTGACTCCCCTTGCTGTGGTGAGTCCCCAGGTCCTTGCTGGGCCAGACCGTAACCTTCTTTGGCCTTCTTTGTGGGTTGCCGCTGTCAAGGCTTGTTGGTGCTCCCACCAGACACCGACCCCTCAGCACTCGACATCCTTCATGGGACAGCTCGTATCCAGCTCCTAGTTGTCCTCGATGTCTCCTGGTCCCTGCAGCTGTTGCGTCAAGATCTCCTTCTTCACACCTGAAGCACCCGACATCGGCGGGCATTTGTCTACCGAGCCCCCAGACTCTGCCCCTCTGCTTTCAGGTTCCTTCCATCAAGAATCCACCTGTGTGTTCTACCGGACATTTTTCTTCTTTCAAGCAGTGGCATTTCTTTGAAGACTCCCATTGAGAACGACGGCGGTTTCCGACGCCACTTCAGCCCTATGCACCCGGCTTCCCTGGGATAGGTAACTCTGGTACTTCGGTATCCACGGCTGGGGTGGCTCTCCAACCTTCTATGTTCCAAAGGGTTTCCTCGTAATCCGCTGAGAAGGGTCCGTAAACCTTAAAACTGCAACCACAACTCTCCCATTGAACTGTACGTAGTACGCGGTCGTGTTCTCACACTGCACCCGTCCTCCGTGGGGTCCCTACTTACTCACCTTAGGTGGTTGCTTGGGGTCCCAGCGATTCTACATCCTCTAGACACTGTCTTGACTCGAGTCGTGGTTCTTATACCACTATTTTAGTATATGGTTTGGTCTCCCCCTGGAGCCCACTGTCTATTAGTGCTACTCACAATTGTTTCTGTGCTACAGTATTGTGTGCTTTGTGTTTATCTGCGTGTAGCAGATACTCTGAGGTATTTAAAGTGTGCTATAATAATAAACATATATTCTTATAACTACTGTGTGGTTCTCCTTTCATTTAACCAATACCATAAGTTTGCATTCTGGTAAAACAAGCTGCTTAACATTCCTTCAAGACTAAGCCTGACGGCTGCTCTCCACAGTTACCACTTGGATAGCTTTCTAAGGTTATCTGTGACCTTTTAAATTACCATAAGAGTTGTTTGGACTGGTGCAAGGTGCCCACTTTAATTAGTGGACAGCATATACCAGGCCAACTTCTCACACACACCCTGAAAAAACAGGTGCAAAAAAACCTAACAACTAGTAATTAGGTAGGACAAAAGTAACCAGTGAAAGCATGCTTTAGGGCCTGATTACGAGTTCAGGCATTATTTATTGCCCCTGATCATTAATGATTTTACGGGGTATGTAATTTATCGGGTGCGATAAATAACACCTATTACAAGTTAGTGGGGAATAACATGCGGATTTTGGAGTTTAACCGCATGGTACAGTAAATACAGTTTGTTTTTCCACTGTTACATTTCGGCAGGTTTGACCTGCCAAAATTTGAAAGTTGAGTTATTGAATGCGTCCGATAATAATTGGATGTGTTTATTACCTTCAAACTCGTAAATCCGACCCATGATTAAACCGGAGTTTACACATGGGTCGCAATATAACGAGCAACTGGTAATCAGGAACTAAATATCATTCCGCTGACTAGTCATGATTTTCTCTTTCTAAAACAATGTTATATATCGTAACACACGTTAAACAGATTGAGTAGGTAAATATATTCAACTTACACCAAATTCAACCCAATATGAAACAATCTACGTGAAATATAGCTTTTCATTGTATCATAAACATAAGTTTTATTTTTTTCTCAATCTTTCACAAAATGTATGACTTCCATCATCACAATTGCAAAAAGTATGTATTGTCGACCAAAGGTAAACACACACATGGGCAAGAGAATGCAAGCATCTAGTTGCACTGAGTTCATTCAAAGAAGCAAGCATTACAACGGGTTTCTTGCAATTATACTTTAAAGTACTTTACGGAAAAGACAAGCAATGAAGCATCCTCTTAGATAAGTCTTTGTAATGAAGTATTTAAACGTGAACAGGCCTTTTTTCTAACAAGAAGAGTGCTTTAAATGAGCCGGTACTCACAGATACTGAGTGCCGGCACTTTCTTATTTTTATTGCTCTGAATACCGGCACTTCTCTGCTGCCAAGGAGAGTACTGACAGCCATGAAAGGCAGGCTGGTTGCTGCTAGTGCTGCTGAGCAGGAGGCTGTGAGAGTGGAGGATGTCTGTACAACGCTCTGACAGCCAAAGTGCCTCTGTAGCCTTGAACTGAGCTAGTGCTGAACTATTCACCAGAGGCTCATTTGCATAATGTCCTGGTGTTCACCATCACGCTGTGCTTAACAGAGCAGGGTCCATTGAGGTCCTGCACTGTCCATCACATTCACAGTATGTGTGCATTTGCGCACACACGGGAATCCTAGCAGCCCGCTGACAGCAGCCATTAAGAAAGCAGGGGTGGGGGGGTACTGGGGGAAGTAAGGAAGTTTAAAATGGATTGCAATCTTTAGCGTGAGAGTCTGTTTGTATCTGTGTGTTTGCCTGCTTGTGTGTGCCTGTTTGTGTGTAAGAGAAAAGCGAGAGAAAGAGGGAGAGGATCGGGAAACTCAGGAGGTATTGTATAGGTAGTTTGTGGAGTGCTTTGTGTGTGCATGTCTACTTCATTCTTTCTGTGTGTGGACACTCAAGAATGTATAATTACTGTAACAAATGCAAGCATATAAGAGTATGGCTTTAAGATCTGCAAATATTACAAAACACGGAAATTAACATATTGTATTTGGCCTTCATTTTGTATAACGCGTTACATATTTCTGAGGGTCATGGCATCGTACTAGCTGTTAATTACTATAAACAGCTTGTGCCACATGTGCAGAGGAATCTGCACATATGGGCAATTTAAAACTACTATCAATGGCAACGCAGGGACAAAATGAATGCTCGATGGCAGTGTCTCATGTATCATGTATCATGTATCGCTCTTAGCCCCGCCCACTAGTCGCATCTGATGCAGCGGAAGTGATGGGGATCATGTAATATCCCACACCAATCTTTACAATATCTAAGGAAGCGTATATCCATAATGACGGGCCCATAAGTCATTATTCTTACTATTAGCAATAGCAATATCAAAGGTCCTCCAATGAGTCTTTGGTAGAGCTAAAAGGGACTAAGTAGAGAAATCAGAGAACTATTCCTTCATGAGGACCTGTAATAAAGAAATGGCTATACCATATATACACTACAAAATACATCAATAATATGACAAATGTTATCCTAAAAATAAGTCATGACTCAGAAATAACGACAGACTTTATTCTTTCTAGGTACCTTTTTTTGGTATTATTTCAGAAAATATGAATGGTCATACACAAATACAAGTCATAAAGAATACTTTGCTCATAACTTCACAGGTAAAACATCACAGTCATCTTAAGCAGAGTAATTCAGATATCATCAAAATCAGGTGAGAGAATGGGAGGGAGAGAGAAACAAGGAAACATAAGGCAAAATCACAGTTCAGTTACCTCTCAGTAATTTAGAGAAAACTAATGCACAACGTACATTTAGTCTAGAAAACTATCTCCACGGCCGTAGGAGAAAAGTGTAGGCAGCATCACCAGCCGATGATGTGCAAAGTCTCTATGGAAAGAGTTTCTGCAGTCAGGATCGCCAGCCAGATCAGGAATCAGCACAGCACAGCATACAGCATACCATGAATGCAGGACAGGTCACCAGAATGTGAACGAGCCGGTGATCACTTTCCCACCAGCGTCTTTATACTGACTTCGCAACTTTGTTACACTAGGTTAGAAACTCTCCTAAATCCTACAGATCTCTCTCATTGGTCAGAACTTGGGGAGGCAAACATCTCCTAATGATGACTTTCCAAATGTCTCTAAAATTGTATAACTTCCTAGAGAGGAAGAAGAAAACTACAATTTACATATTTTGTAACTATATGGCAACAGTTTCATTCTAAATCCTCGCCTAAACAGGAAAGAGTCGTACTATTCTCCGCTCTCTAAGGATGTAAATGTTATTCTTTTCAAGGACATCAGGAAACAACGTGAAGGGAAACAAAGGAGCACGGAAGCACATACATTTGCTAAGGCCTACACGTTTTAGCAAGGAAAGACAGTAAAAGAAAAAATTAATTTCTACATTTCTAGGCCTACACTACTTTCACGAAGAATAAATGAGCTTTTTCATGTTTATGCTTGAATAGTTCAGGAAACATAAAAACATTAATATTAGACACGCAAACTAATAATTTCTTCTCATTCTTTTTTATTCATAACCCTATAAAGAAATCTTCTATTCTACATGTGTTATTCTGACTCTTATAAATACGTGCAGCTTTGCACATTTTCGGTCGTATCATCTAAATCTTCACGTTTTAGTTATTTCAGTTTTTCACGTATGTTAGTAATTCATTAAAATACACACATGGGTGGATTTTTCCCGAGCAGATTTTATTAGCAAAAATCATGCTCCATCAATCCCCCATTTGATGGTATCCCAAACCATCACATCAACCCATATCAGATTACTATCTGATAATGAACAATCAGAATGCAGTGGTTCTCATCTGTTTCAGCCTAACACCCTCTATATCCTTCCATGCATCGTAATAAATCCCTCTTCGATCTTCCATTTCTATTTCTTCTCTTTTCCTTTTCCTTGCTCGTCGCTTTCCCTCAGTAGGCTTACTCCTGCTACACTTCTAAAGCAGCATTATCATTAGTATGCTTGTAGCAATAGCAATTATCGGTGTTAGTATCCTCCCTAATAAGCTGTTAGAAAAATTAGAAAACCAGTTACCTATGGAAGAAATACTCTTACCAATTTTCTCCCATGCACCATCAGCCTTCAGTTTTGACAAATCATCATGCAAATGAGTAATGTTACTAATATATCCCTCCAAATCCTTACTCTTATCAGGGATATAAGTGCAACATTGTCGAATCTTTAACATACTACAGACTCCACCTTCTTCTGCCAATAATACATCTAAGGCAAGTCTATTTGGTAAAACCATGGTCCTCATAGCAACCATTTCAGTATCAACCATCAAGAACCCTCCAGCGGTATCCGTAGATAAACGATCAACCACTGTAGACAATTTTTGAATTTTCTGTGAATTTAGAATAACCCCAACTGAAGGTATCAAAGCACCAAATATATCCCCAATTATTTCAGCAGCACTCAGACCCCTCTTGCTCCGTGTTAGTTGCTTTTCATTGGTTCCTTGTTCATCATTCACATGATAGATTTTAGGTTAAACAATTCCCATATAACAACATCCATACCAATGTGGTGGCAACCTATAGTAGGCATTTTTACCACATATGAAATATACCCCAGGGTAAACAGGATCTGTACCACCCTTTAATCCCCAACCACCAGTAATTTAGAAAGTGTGTTCACATTCACTGGAACCAGTGAAATGATTATTATAATCTGTTTTCTGCCTTAGTATGCAAAGCTTTCCCCTATGGGGCCAATCCAGAGCCATTGCAGCATAAGTCTCAGTCTTCAGATAATTTCCTTCTTTATGTGCCCATGGAGGCTCTTTACTCTTCTGTTCAGCAGCCCTGTGTTTAAACTCTCCACGTCTATCCTCTACAGAATTTATAAAATCAATCTCTATACTGTGTAACCTACATGTTAAATTATGCCTATGTGCATAAACTGTATCTATCGTCTTAGTAGTGTGAAAAAACTCTCCCAAATATTCTGCATCCCTAGCACTATACACTATATTCATATTCTTTCTAATAGGAATTTCTGAAAACACTAAATCATAATTTGAATAAAAATATTGAAAAGCCCCTTTAGCATAAAATAAGCTAGTTAGTACACTACACGATATACCATATGTTAGTGGTAAATGGTGGTAAGTTACACCCTCAGATTCAAACATACAAATCTCCTCTCTCTTTTTGAACACCCTCTTCAAATCAGCAAGTTCACTTAGGGCAGCTTAGAGTTGTCCTTCTTCGCGCAGAATTTTAGAAATTCTTTTTCCCAATCGTTATTTGAAACACTTTCATTTGCACCTACAATCACATAAGTCCATTCTGGTGCTGAGTATTTCTTGCTCGGTACTTTCACTCTTTTTGTTCTTCGCACTTGATTTTCTTCTTCTGTTTCACTTTGTTCTGATTGACTCGATACTTCAAGTATTGTTTCTGGAACTTTATTATTAACAGTGTATTTCAGCTTTTTCACTCCTTTTGGCCACTTGCCTCCCTTCTTTGCCCTTTTTCCATTTTCATTCATTTCTGAACTTTCTTCAGATGAGTTCCTCTTTCTCTTGTCTTTGACAACTGCGGGGGCTGAAGGAACCACTCTGTTCTCACCATCAACAACAACAATGTTATCTTCACTCATCTCAGTAACTTGTGCCCACTCTACTCCAACTTCAACCTTCTCTGGATCATTTCTTTGTTCACGTCTTTCTTCTTCAGCAGTTTCTTCGTTTTCAAGTGGACTTGGGACTTTTCTTGTGTGACTTGTATGAATCCAATTCGACAGACCAGCACACTTGACAGCTGTCGTAGTCACCAGTATGATCTGATAAGGGCCATGCCAACGAGGTTCTAAACAAGACTTTCTGACATGTTTCTTCACCACAACCCAGTCTCCTGGGCTTAGATCGTGGCCTTGTTCCCGTTGTGTTGTTGTTGCAACTTCTCCAACCTGGTGAGACACAGAATGCACTACATCAGCCAATCCTTTACAATAATCCAGTACCAAGTCATCAGTAATGTTCATTAGTTGATTCGCTGGAACTGTTGACTGCCTCATAGCCCTGCCCATAATGATTTCATGGGGAGACAATCCAGTTTTCTTGTCTGGGATACTTCTTAGGCTCATTAACACTAATGGTAAAGCATCAGGCCATTTCAATATTGTGGAAGCACAAACTTTAGCCAACCTTGATTTTATTGTGCCGTTGACTTGCTCAACTACACCTGAAGCCTCGGGTCTATAAGCACAGTGCAGTTTTTGCTCAATTTGTAATGCTGCACAAAGCATCCAAATTATTTCATTATTAAAATGTGTCCCTCTATCTGATTCCAACGAGACTGGAAAACCAAATCTAGGAATAATCTCTCTAAGAAGCAATTTAGCAACTGTAAAGCTGTCATTACGTCTTGTTGGATATGCTTCAACCCAACGAGAAAACAAGCAAACAACCACAAGGACATATTTTAATCCATTGCAAGGGGGCACCTCAATAAAGTCTAGCTGCATTCTGGTAAATGGACCAGCTGCTTTCCCAATCCGTCCCATGCTAACCATTGTCTTTCTACCTGGGATTTGCTGCTGACAAGTTGTACACCTCTGGCAAAGACTCTCTGCAATCACTCTGAATCTGGGATTGAACCATGTCTGTTGAAACAATCTAATCGTTGCATCTCTTCCAATATGTGTTAGGCCCATGATGGACTCTAGCCATCTGAGAAAGAAGGCTGTCTGGCATAACTATTCTCCCATCAGTGTACACCCAGACCTCATCATCTGACCTGTGTGTGCATCCTAATTTAATCCACCCTTCTTTTTCAGAGTCACTTGCCTCTTCTTGTAGGTCTCTCACTTCATCACAAGTCTCAACAGATGTGAACAATAATTTGCATTCTGTTGTTCAGTTTGCTCATTTACTGATGGTTCCACATTAATCGAGTATGCATTTAAAGCACAAAATTTAGCAATTTCATCTGCATACCTGTTACTCAGTGTGATGTACTCACAACCAGATCTATGTGCACTGCACTTCACCACCCCAATTTGTGCCGGCAATTGTAATGCCATCAGTAGATCTTTTACACACTCTCCGTTTCTGATCGGTGAACCCGAAGAGGTCAAAAATCCATGTTGGGACCACAACTGCCCAAAGTCATGTACGACACCAAAGCCGTATTGACTATCCGTAAAAATTGTAACCCTCATTTGTCTTGACAAGATACAAGCTCGGGTGAGTGCTTTCAATTCACCCACTTGTGCAGAACTCACTCCTTTCAACCACGATGCTTCAATCACATTTGCAACTGTGCAAATTGTATAGGCAGCTCTCAAGCAACCTTCCGAATCTCTCAAACATGAGCCATCCACAAACAAAACAACATCACATTCAGGAAGCTGTGTATCCTTTATATCAGGCCTTGGTTTTGTACACAATTCTGTCACATCCAGGCAATCATGATCCACTTCATCAAGAACTTCCTCGCAGTCTGTAGTTGGCAATAACGTAGCTGGGTTTAAGCTAGTACACCTCGTTATTGTAACATTTTCAGCACCTAAAATCACTTGTTCATATTTTGTCAAACGGCTACTCGTCAAATGTTGTGTTCAAGTGCGCGTTAACAGAATCTCAACTGAATGTGGAACAAACACTCTCAATGGGTGTCCCATAACAATCGACTCACATTGTTCAAGACTCACACAAGTAGCAGCAACTGCTTTCAAACATCCTGGTAATGCTGCAGCAATGTGATCCAAAGTAGCAGAAAAATATGCCACTGGTCTTCGTGCTGTTCTGTGCATTTGCGTTAGAACTGAGAGTGCGCAACCCTCACGCTCATTGCAAAACAACGCAAATTCTTTCTCAAATTCTGGCATCCCTAAGGCTGGTGCTCGACATAAACTGTCTCCCAACTCTAGAAACGTATTCATACATTCCTCATCAAGATGTATTGGATCTCTCACATTTTTGTGTGTCAGTCTCTGAAGTGGTTTTGTGATCAGTGAGCAGTAACCAACCATTCCCAAAAACATTCGAACTTTTTTCTGTGTTTTTGGTGGATTCATTTGCATGATGACATTTATTCGATCCTGAGAAACTTTTCGAATTCCCTTTTCAATGATATGTCCAAGATAAAGTACTTCAGTCTTACAAAATTGTAATTTTGTTGGTGACACTTTGTGACCACCTACTGCCAAGTGATTCAGCAAAGCAATTGTATCTATCACACAATTTTCTCTAGTCCTTGATGCTACTAGTAGGTCATCAATATACTGGACTAAAACTGAATTTCTGGGCATGACCAATGACTCCAAACCCTTTTTCAGTATCTGATTGAAAATCGAGGGGCTCTCTGTATACCCTTGAGAAACTCTGCACCATGCCAAAACACGGTTTCCAAACCGGAATGCAAATAAATATTGGCTATCCGGATGCAAAGTTATCGAGAAAAACGCTTGACACAGATCGATCACAGTGAACCATTCTGCGTCACATGGAATTTGATATAGGATCACTGCTGGATTCGGTACTATAGGACAACAAGGTATAACAATTTGGTTAACCTTTCTCAGGTCCTGTACGATCCTGTATTTTCCATTAGGCTTGCGAATTCCCATTATAGGTAAATTGCATGGACTTCCTAGTATCTCTCTCAAAATTCCTTGTTCAATCAGCATGTCTATCACTGGTGTCACTCCTGCAATAATAGCAGGACTCATTTTGTATTGTGCGGTTCTCGGAAACTCTGCATTAGGTTTGACTGTAATCTGAATCGGAGCAACTCCTTTCATCAGACCGATATCTTTCCCAGAAAAATCCCACACATCAGACAACACCGTTTTCCCCAACTCAACAGGCAAATCATTCTCTGTGACTAATGGGTACAACTCATTCACTTCTGTCCCTTGATTCAGCATTTTGAAGACCACATCTTCATCTTTTGTGTGAAACGCTATTCCATCTAGTGTACAGTAAATGGAACAGTTCATTTTACACAACAGATCCCTACCTAGTAAATCAACAGGACTTGAATCACACACAACAAATGTGTGTAATTCCTTGAAATTGCCTATTTGAACTTTCATTGGCTTAGTTATTGGTGTTCTAATAAGTTTGTTTGATACTCCGACAACTTGGATATTTTCTCCCGAGAGGGGTAGGTTTGGAATTTCCAGAGTTCTCACAGTGGAACGGGTGGCACCAGTATCTACGAGGAAAGTAATTGCATTACCATCAACCTCGCCATCCACATATGAACCCGACTGATCTACCACTAGAGATGCACCAAGAATGCACTCCTCCTCCCCCTCAGGCACTGTCATTGTGATGAATCCGAATCACTCCCATCCGTCTGCAAAACATACTGCGAAACAACCTGCACATTTGAATTTGATAGAGCATTTGTACGTAAACCAGTATTTACATTTTGTCTTTGCATTTGACCATTCACATTATTATTAGGCATTGGAGCTTGTGGAATCTGCACATTCTGTCCCCTGTTTGTCATCTGCACTTGTTGATTCTGAGTCTGCACCTGATTCGTCTGCACTTGATAGTTCTGATTTTGACTCTGCGTCTGCTCTTGTCCCTGACCAAATGAACCTACATTCCCATTATTATTCAACACTACGTTACACACGCGACGCCAATGTCCAAACTTGCCACAATTAAAACAAGGACGTTTTTGTTTTAAAACTTCTATGTTCGCAAAATGTCCTCTACCTCTTCCTTGACCCATCGGAATCATTTGTGTCACTGTATTGCCATTTGAAACTAAACCTTTCATACCAGTTGTAGTCTGGCCATCATCAATCGCATCTCCACTCAGATATGCTCCTTTCTTGGCTGCTCTCATTTGTGCTAACATCAATTTCTCCTTTAATTTCTTATGTCTCATCTCTATGTCATCTCCACAATACTTCGCATAACGAAGAATCTCATCAACTGATTTACTCTACCAAAATATTAAATGTTGTTGAATCATGGCACTTATTTCTGGTCTCAAGTCATAAACAAAACGATATACAAAATGTCCTATGTCCTTTTCAGTGATATTTTCTATACCACTAAACTGCTTAAACACTTGAAGAAGCCTTTCATAATATGCATGCACTGATTCTTTCAGTCCCTGAGTCGTTCTATCAATCTTCCCCCAATCTGTTTCTTTTGGAGAAATCTTCCCTTTCAGGTATGTAATAACCTCATTATATTGTTTCATAACCTCATCAGAAGGTGCTCCTGTTTTAGGATCTCTCTGGAATTCTTTATTTGGCCAATCTACAGCAATTTTACACTCAATCCACAAATCAGCTGGAACTACTATATCAAAAAGACCCTCTAAATCAATCCACAAACCCACCCTTTTGATACTTTCACAAATCTTTCAACTCGTCTGTACCATTCAACAGGCTTTTCTCTAAGTCTCGGGAATTCATTCGTAAATGACAAGATGTCCTGTCTTGACCATGGAACTTGGACATAACCACCTCCTGGTACTTCTCTCATTGGATATGCCCCAACAGCGTCATCTGATTCCATCTTTTTCTCTGGCTCTCTCAAAGGGTACGACGGAGAAGCTACATTCGCTTTGGCATTTTCATCTTTTTTCTTTTTAGCCCATCTTCCTTTCCACTTGTCCAATTCACCCCAACGCTTCAGTGTGCTAATCAACTCTTTAATTTGCAATCATTTCCCTGAAACATTTAAATTTTCCAAATCTCTGTCTGTAAAATCTAATCTATACATCTTTTGTAATGCTTTTGACTTTTCAATGTCTACTCCATACTCTTGTGCTGTCTCTATAAATGTCTCATGCAAATTTCTCGCTCTTCGAGTAATAGTCTTACATAGAAACAACAACTCATCATCCTGAAATTTACTCAATCTCTCTGGGCTAATTGTACCTGTAATCATTTCTTCTAGTACTCCTTTTAATTTAGCCACATCGACACAATCATCCTTACTCTGACTACTACAACCAGGAGCTATAGCTCGCATCCACTGATCTAATTCTTCTGGTGATGGACCCATTGATCTTTGTACATCTTCACCCGACTCACTTCTAGGTTTAGCAGATATTTGTGTATTCAATCTCTCTTCAATCTGTATTAATCTCCTAGGTTCTTGATACACTACTCTTTTTGGTGTCTCATTTCTCCCTGAAACATCAATCAATTGTTCTTCATGTCTCGAAACTATACTCACATTTGCACTGTTACTTTCGCTACTTCTTTCATTAGTCCTAGTCACTTCTGGGACTGCCAAAGCATGTACTCCCGTAACACTCTGTCCATCACTATATAATGGAACTACTGGACCAATCATCACTGGCACTGACAACACTTCTGGGTTTCTTACTGCTTCCATCCTATCAATCGTCCTTTGCCTGTTCTCAATCTGATCTGATCTCACTCCATTTGTCACTTTATTCTGAGGTTGTTCTTCAATTTGAATCAAAGGAGCACTAGGTATAATATTTAAAGCATGTGAATCATCTGTACTTAAACTAATCTGTTCCTCTTGATATGGGAGTGGTCTGTTCATTAATAATTCATTTAGGAAAACCTCATCAATGTCATCTGAATCCATTAAATTCACATTCACATTCTTATCTTGTATTTCTGTATTATTCTTTTTCTCTTTTGACTTTCCCCTTTCAGTCTCATCAATTTCTCTAACAGGGTATAATCCATTTGTTTCTATAAAAGTACCTCTTCTCCACATTTTCTTGCAAGCATCCCACTTTGCTTCAGAATATCTACTCACTGTATTTTTATATCTATTCTGATGCTTGTCTCTTTCTCTCTTGTATGCTTCATATTCCCATTCTTCTAATGCCTCATACTGCATTGGTCTTGGGTTTGGATTCAAACCATTCATCCGAAACCCCAGGTTTTCTAAAATCCTTGTATTGAAAGTACAATTTTCCGGAAAAGCTAATTCACCTTGATCCTCTGTATATTTCACCCAATTCTCTAACCATGCACACGTATGGTAACCCCTTTCTAACACCATAAATGCTGCTGGCGTACCTTCAGGAGCTATCGGAATCCCTTCTCTAATTGGAATTGGTTGATCATTACTAAACAATGTCTTTAACAACTTTATTATCTTCATTTTTTCTGCTTACCATAAGTAAAATATTATTAATGACTCTAATCTACGTAAATCCTAACAACACTCTCTTCCGTGTTAAGTGTTCAACTTCCAATCTAAGTTATTTTCGCTGTCCAATAGCAGCGCGACTCATACCAACTAACCAGTACCAGCACGGCACCTCTGTGACGTTGTTCACCAACTGTCCAATACCAGCGCGGCTCTCTGTGACGTCACTATCACTCCTTCTACTGACCCTCCCTTTACAAAACCAGCGTCAATGTCTTTAAGGTCTTTTTTTTTTTTTTTTTAAACAAATTTAAAAAACTACATAAACTCAAATTGTCTGCTCCACTAAAGGAAAAATCGAAAGTATATTCATGCACTCGAAGAGAAAACCCTACACTCCAACAATAAACTACGACCAGCATGATTCTTGTTCTCTTACAAAACGGAGGACTCTCGGGACTTCCCCAGTTGTGCTTACTGAAGTGACCCAAATTACCCCACTATCTCATTCAACAAAGTTCCCATTACAATACTTTCAGTTCGACGACCGCCTAGTATTGTATTACCAGCAGACAATGTACATCACCTTAGTGTACGCAAACACTAAGAACAGCCCTTAGGCATATCCCGGGATCTCAGGCCTCGACGGACCCATCCAACAAAAACTCAATGAGACAAAACTAACTTAACATATATTTGAACCGTCAATTCTGTCTAGTCAGTAAAAACTCCTTTTTCTCCACCTAGTATTTTAATCTAAACTAACCATCCTCTGCTACCAAAAACTGATGCAGCGGAAGCGGTGGGGGTCATATAATATCCCACACCAACCTTTACAATATCTAAGGAAGCGTAAATACCATAATGACGGGCCCATAAGTCATTATCATTTCTGTCAGCAATATCAAAGTCCCTCCAATGGATCTTTGGTAGAGTTAAAAGGGACTAAGTAGAGAAATCACAGAACCATTTCTTAATGAGGACCTGTAATGAAGAAACAGATATACCATAAAATGCACCACAATTACATCAATGATATGACAAGTGTTAACCTAAAAATAAGTCATGACTCAGGAAATAACGACATATACACTATTCTTTCTAAATATCTTTTGGTATTATTTCAGAAAATATGAATGGTCATACACAAATACAAATCATAAGAAAACTTTGCTCATAGTTTCACAGGTAACACATCACAGTCATCTTCAGCAGAGTAATTCAGAGATCATCAAATTCAGGTGAGAAAATGGGAGGTAGAGAGAAACAAGGAAACACAAGGGAAAATCACAGTTCAGTTACCTCTCGGTAATTTAAAGAAAACTAATGCACAGCGTGCAATTAGTCTAGAAAACTATCTCCACGGCCGTAGGAGATTAGTGTAGACAGCATCACCAGCCGATGATGTGCAAAGTCTCTAGGGAAAGAGTGCTCCGCAGTCAGGATTGCCAGCCAGATCAGGAATCAGCACAGCATACAGCATACCACGAATGCAGGAGAGGTCACCAGAATGTGAACGAGCCGATGATCACTTTCCCACCAGCGTCTTTATACTGACTTCGCAACTTTGTTACACTAGTTTAGAAACTCTCCTAAATCCTACAGATCTCTCTCATTGGTCAGAACTTGGGGAGGCAAACATCTCCTAACGATGACTTTACAAATTTCTCTAAACAGTCTTTGTCTAAAATTATATAACTTCCTAGAGAAGAAGAACAAAATTACAATTTACATATTTTGTAACTACATGGCAACAGTTTCATTCTAAATCCTCGGCTAGACAGGAAAGAGTTGTACTATTCTCTGCTCTCTAAGGATGTAAATGTTATTCTTTACAAGGACATCACGAAACAACGTGAAAAGAAACAAAGGAGCACAGAAGCACATCCCCTAACCAATACATTTGCTAAGGCCTACACATTTTAGTAAGGAAAGACAGTAAAAGAAAAAGTTCATCTCTACATTTCTAGGCCTACACTACTTTCACGAAGAATAAATAAGCTTTTTCATGTTTATGCTTGAATATTCCTGCAGTTCAGGAAACATAAAACATTAATATTAGACATGCAAATTAATAATTTCTTCTCATTCTCTTATTATTCATAACCCTATAAAGAAATCTTCTAGTCTACATGTGTTATTCTGACTCTTAAAAATACGTGCAGCCTTGCACATTTTCGGTCGTGCCATCTAAATCTTCACGTTTTAGTTATTTCGGTTTTTCACGCATGTTAGTAATCTATTTAAACACACACATGGGTGGATTTTCCTGAGCAGATTTTATTAGCAAAAATCATGCTCCATCACA
>CAWUFW010026269.1:0-35231 GCA_963921515.1 Calotriton arnoldi | reverse complement strand
CGTTTCCCTTATATGGAAAGAAAGTGCCAAAACAATAAAAACAATTAACTTCAACCAATAAAACGCTTACATTTCCAAAATACACCAATAACATAAAGCAACCAATTAAATAAACACTATATAAACATCAAAAACATACATCTCTTTTACACTTAAAAACTACAACAAAGAAGAAGGTGAAACTGTGCCCAACTGTTTCCTGAAAGAAAACTTTCATTACTAAAAAAGAAATTTAAAACTGCACTAAGTAAGTAAAACTGTTTTTAAAATATTACAATACTACTAACCTGCAACAAAAATTATTTCTAAAACCTAATTAACTATTCTTTCATTCCTTACTTTTATATCACCTCTACAGATATCCTACAAAGCCAGAAAATTATTTCAAAAATACTCACCAATAAAAAAACAATAAATGTAAGTATATTCTATTTTTGCCAAACCGACCTAAAAATATTTTCAAAACGTTATTCACTAATATATATTTTCTTTTTTATCTATCTCCTCTACAGCCAACAGCAAAAGCTTCCAAAATAATTCTACAACTACTAACAAAATAAAGACAACTAAAAAGTAAGTATATCATTTTCCATTATTAAACAACGTTAAATACCCACCCAAATAACCCTTTACCCCTAAAATGCCTATCATCTACAAACAATAGAATCAAATTATTAATATGTTTTTTCCTCTTCTCAACAGAAATTACATCAAGTAAATAGAAAAGAAAGCTTGAAATTATTTCCTAACCAATTTCATTTACATCAAACTAAACATTGTAAGTATATTCACTGAGATGTAACAGTATTTAATAAACATGTTGTATTTATTATATTAAAATATTTTCTTTTGAATTTTTCCCTAGCATAAAACAAAACAACATGACTGAAGGTGCAGAATTTGTAATGTCACAAAAAAATAAAATGCTATTATGTTATATGGGGTATGTGTATACACAGGAGAAACAAATAGGCCTTAAAGTATTTTGGAAGTGTAGCAAATACTACTCTAACAAATGCTATGGAAGAGCTACTACTCAGGAAACTACTGTTATTTCTGTAAAAGAACATAATCACCCCCAAACATAACAGAGATTGAGGTTAGAGATGCTCTTGAAAGTATAAAAGAAGCAAGCACTAGTACTGACAAAGCAACTACCCAAATACTAAAAGAGCAACTATTAAAATTACCTCAACATGCATCAGGACAATTACCAGTCCATAGCTTCTTTAAAAAGAACAATTGCCAGACAAAAAAAGCTACCACAACTACTATACCTGCCCCTAAAACATTTGCAGAAGTAGTTATTCCACCAGAATTAAGCATTACTCACAGTAAAGAACCATTTATTTTTTTTGATAACAAATGCCCAGAAAAAAGAATAATTATGTTTGCTACTGCAAACAATTTACTTAAATTACAGAAATGTGACACCTGGATGATGGATGGAACTTTCAAAGTCTGTCCAAAACCATTTTACCAGCTGTACACAATACATGGATTATACCAACACTCAAATATTCCATTCATCTACGCACTATTACCAAATAAACAGCAAACTACCTACATTGATATACTCACTCAAATATAAGAAGAAAGCAATAATTATTTTCCTTCAAAAATAATTATTGACTTTGAAATAGCCATGATAAATGCTATACTAAACATTTATCCACACACAGCAATTCAGGGTTGCTATTATCATTTTAATCAGAGTCTCTGGAGACATCTACAAAAATCAACCCTAAGGGGTCGATTCCGATTCGGGCCGGAAAAAGCACCGACCGACTCGGAGCCGGAAAAATTACCGACCGACACGTACCAGTGGCGCCCGACACGCCAAGTACGATGCAAGCCGCGATAAATCCGACCGACACGTAAGGAAACCAAGCCGACCGACCGAGCCGCACGGAAAATAGCAATCCGGCCGGAAAAACACGCGAATCCAACCGACCGACACGCACCCGGAACAAATCCGACCGAAACGTACCCGCCAACTCCAAACCGCAAAGTACGATGCAAGGCGCGAAAACACGACCGAGTCGGACGGAGGACAAGCCGTACGACCGACACGCATACAAAACCGAGCCGAAGCAACACAATACACCGCGACCGACGCGTACGCAGCATAGAAAACTGCACAAACACAGCGTGAACGAAACGGAAAACACCGTACGAGACCAATGCAGGGTCCGACTCGGTCACAAGAACGTTTCCAACATACACAAACAACACAAAGGAAAAATCACCCAAAAAAAGGCCAAACAAGCAATTACCAAGCCAATAAATACTGGGGGGGTGGGGACAGAGAACAAAGACACACCCACAACTCCACCTATATAAAGGACACAAATCACTACCATGAGCCTTTGCAAATGCCATTCCACTGCCAGCACCCAAGAGAAAGCAACCACACACCCACAGCTCATCCCTCACACAAGCCACACACCAGCAGCACACCAACAAATACCTACCTCACATACACCCAGCAAAACACACACTCACACACCCTCACCTGCACACCAACACACACATCACCCACCATCACCACCCATCACCATGCCCCCCAAGAAGAATCCCAAGTTCCTAGATAGTGAATTGGAAGTCATGGTAGACGAGATCCTCAGGGTGGAGCCACAGCTGTTTGGCACACTGGTCCAACAGACCCCCATGTCGCAGAAAACCAAGATGTGGGAGAGGATCATCAACAGGGTGAACGCCCAATCACCATGTCGGCGCACAAAGACGGACATCCAGAACAGGTGGTATGACGTGCGCAGGAGGGTACGGGACATGCTGAAGAAAGACTACATCAACAGCCAACACACCGGCAGTGGCCCTCCTGCCAAGCCAATATACCTCAGGCCCTGGGAGGAGAAGGTGCGGGCCATCCTTCCGCCAGTGAGCGTATATGGACTAGAGGACATCCCAGAGCCTGGTGAGTACACAACAAATGTACACAATATACTGCCACAAAACACACACACATCACTGTCAAGGGGAGAGTCTAACCATGCACTCATAGCAATCACACAGCAACCAGAACAGAATCATCCCAAAATGTGTATGTCAGTCA
Source organism: Calotriton arnoldi (assembly GCA_963921515.1). Classification (NCBI taxonomy): domain Eukaryota; kingdom Metazoa; phylum Chordata; class Amphibia; order Caudata; family Salamandridae; genus Calotriton; species Calotriton arnoldi. The sequence goes on along the minus strand of CAWUFW010026269.1, from coordinate 32,155 downwards.
GAGAAACACAACACATGCCATCAAAAAAGTCACATCCAACTGTGCCAACACATGTACAAACACAACCACAACTACAGCTAGGCAGTGGCACAAATAGAACTAACAAACACATCCACACATGTAGCCACCACAACAACACCAACACACAGTGAAGACCACTCAAAGGAAGGAATTCTGTGTATGCTGGCCAAGTCAGTGTAGCCAATAGCATCATGGGAGTCGCAGTCACACATATTGCCCGCCCCACAACTGTCCCATCAACACCACCATGAACCATGCGCACATCACAGGGAGTGGAGAAGGACTCACAAGATGGCTGACACTGGCTACTGCTGTGGGGAGCACAAGGCCCTGCTGCCAACTGTGCACCAACAAACAGCAGGACACCACTGACTGACATCCTGAGAGACAACTTACACTCCCTGCAATGCAAGCACGTTCCATGGTGGGATATCTGGCTGGCTGGGTGGGAAGGAGGACTCGCAGCACTGACCATAGTCACCAGCACCTCCCCTCACACCCTCCCCAACACAAACTCCACAGTACCCACCTGGTAGAATGCAATGCCCTCCATCCTAACACAAGATCCCACAAAGCACCACCACCCTGGGTTATGTTGTGTGAAGCACAGGGACACTCTTGGGACTCTTAGCCAAACAACTGCCAGGACAACACTCCCAGCCATCCTGTCAGCACAGCCAGCCCACCCCACAGGGAAGCAGAGTCAAAAGGAAGGAAGCATGGGCATGCTGGGAAGGGGGTGGAGGCAATAGCATGATGGGAGTCGTAGTCACAGACATTGCTCAGCCTCACAACTGGCCCATCAACACCACCCTGAACCATGCTCACATCACAGGGAGTGGAGAAGGACTCACAAGATGGCTGACACTGGCTACTGCTGTGGGGAGCACAAGGCCCTGCTGCCAACTGTGCACCAACAAACAGCAGGACACCACTGACTGACATCCTGAGAGACAACTTACACTCCCTGCAATGCAAGCACGTTCCATGGTGGGATATCTGGCTGGCTGGGTGGGAAGGAGGACTCACAGCACTGACCATAGTCACCAGCACCTCCCCTCACACCCTCCCCAACACAAACTCCACAGTACCCACCTGGTAGAATGCAATGCCCTCCATCCTAACACAAGATCCCACAAAGCACCACCACCCTGGGTTATGTTGTGTGAAGCACAGGGACACTCTTGGGACTCTTAGCCAAACAACTGCCAGGACAACACTCCCAGCCATCCTGTCAGCACAGCCAGCCCACCCCACAGGGAAGCAGAGTCAAAAGGAAGGAAGCATGGGCATGCTGGGAAGGGGGTGGAGGCAATAGCATGATGGGAGTCGTAGTCACAGACATTGCTCAGCCTCACAACTGGCCCATCAACACCACCCTGAACCATGCTCACATCACAGGGAGTGGAGAAGGACTCACAAGATGGCTGACACTGGCTACTGCTGTGGGGAGCACAAGGCCCTGCTGCCAACTGTGCACCAACAAACAGCAGGACACCACTGACTGACATCCTGAGAGACAACTTACACTCCCTGCAATGCAAGCACGTTCCATGGTGGGATAACTGACTGGCTGGCTGGGTGGGTGGGAAGGAGGTCTGGCTGTCAACCAAACACAAGCAATGCAGACCATGTTCACACCCCAGAGAATACATAGAAATGCCCAAATAATGCAGGACAATGTGCCACACCAATATCAACCCCTGACTGTGACGACTTAGGACAATGCAATGTACAGGCCCGCACCCCGAGGCACAGTCACAACTGTCAGGTGTGTCAACCACTGATGCCTGCAGAAACATGACATACATTGTTTGTGTCTCCCAAAAACAGGTGATGATGGGGACACAGCAGCAGACGCTGAGGAGTCCCAGTCCCAGGCTCAAGAGGATGCCGAGCTCACTGGCGTCGTACAGCCTCTGTCCTCCTCGGACGATGAACAACCTGGCACATCCGGTGCAAGTCAACATGCTGCACCAGCAGGACCACCAGCTGCAGCACCAGCAGGTCCACCAGCTGCACCCCCTGCACCCACCCCTCCAACGACTGTCACCACGAATACCATCCCTGCCGACATGGACAGAATAAGGAGCAACACCAGCGCAGTGACCCTGGACCAACCTGGGGCCATGGACACCACCACCACCACCAACCCCCAAGGTGGACCAGGGTTATCTGTGCGTGCAACTGCACACACTGCACATGTCAGCAGGGGTGGTGGGAGGGGTGGGAGACAGAGGTCGCTGCTTGCAGACGTTGCTGGTGTGCATGAAGACCCACAACTGGTACGCATAGCTGATGCGTACCAGTCCAGCACCGGAGAGCTCAGCCAGGTAGTGGGGCTCCTCAGAGACATCAAACAGCAGCAGGCTGCCCATCATGCCCGCTTGGACTCCCACATGTCCCACGTGGAGTCACACATGTCACGTGTGGACTCACACATGTCCCGCGTGGAGTCCAAGTGGGATGTACTACATGAGATGACGGCGGTGCACAGGGACATTTTACAATGCCTCCGCCAGATGAACAGCAACCAGTCCACACCTCCCTGTGTGCCAACAACATCTGGTACCGAACAAACTGCAACTGCCACAGGGAGGGAGGAGGACTCTGGCGGAGAGTCCCCTGCACCGCAGCAGCCTGCACTTGAGGGCCCCCCCCCAAGAAGAGGGGTCGTCCGAGGAGGGGAAAGTGAGAGGCTGATGGCCAAGCGCAACTCCCAGGAAGCCTGAACCTGTTCTGGATTTTCGCCTTTGTGCACAGACTGTTCACCCTGTTGACGGCAACACTACTCCCACACATTGCATGGGGAGTACAAGTTGGAACAATGTGTCAGACAACTGTGGCCCCGATACTGGGGATCCTGTCTACCTGGACTTTCAATTCACCTAGGAACTTGGGATTGCAAGATTCATGTACAGCACAACCCATCCTATGCACTATTAACACAGATGTATCACAATAAACACACTAATACACCATACTTGCCTCTGTCGTGATTCCAACGTGGGTGCTGTTATGGGGATGATGAACTGCAAAATTACACTGTGTATGCGAACTGCAACAGCAAGGACAACACAGGCATGTGAGTACAGGCAACGTGACACATATGAGGGAGACACACCACCAGGGGTACACAACACATACACACCTAGGCCATCTGACTCATTGCCTACACTGATGTTGCCAGGGAAGACGGTGCAATGCACAGACACCACACCCATTCCCAGTTGTAGTCAAGTAGCCCACAGGTGCAGTAAGCAAATGGCAGTCAAATGTGTGACCACAGACAACGCACATCACTAAGTGAAGCACAGGTTTATTACACAGTAGCAACATGCCGTAACCACTACAGATGCAAGGTAACCCCACCTGGTAGCGGGCACACAGTCAACAACTGTAGACGGAAGGAAGTCCATGGGTGTGGCGCACATCACCTGTAGGGACACAACAGCTACCAGCCTGGATGTGCAATCACGTCGTCGGTGGACACAGTTGACCAAACGAATCTGAAAGTACCCTGTGAAGGACAGAAATGACACACAGTCAAAAGCAATGCAGTACAGGACAGAACAGCAAAACTCATGCACAATACATGTTACAAGATACCCACCCAGAACCAAGTTAGCATGTCAACACTGTTGGGGAGTACAGCCCACCTGTCACCACACATCGCAACACACATCCAGTCAAGTAGCCCATGGACACACTCCAACAGCACCAGAGCACCACCCACACATCATGCCAACTCACATCATTCACATGACACCTCAGGATACTCACATTCAGCTAAAGAAGTTGGTGATGAGCTGTGTGCGGACATCACCATCACCATCATCATCATCATCGTCACTGGCATCGTGGTCCAGGCCAGGATCCTCCACAGGTGGCGGATGTTGGTCATCGTCATCCTGGATGAGAGGCAACTCCTTCCGCACTGCCAGGTTGTGTAGCATGCAGCAGACGATGATAATCTTGCACACTTTCGCAGGGGCATATGGGAGGGACCCTCCGGTCTTGTCCAGGCAGCGGAAGCGGCTCTTCAGGAGACCAAAGGTCCGCTCAATCACTCTCCTGGTCCGACCATGTGCCTCATTGTAGCGCATCTGGGCAGGTGTCACAGGGTTCCTGAGGGGTGTCAGCAACCACGGCATGTTGGGGTATCCCGAGTCACCTACGGACAGACAAGTGCACATCAGCTGACTTGGAAAGGTGGGCGGAATACTACAGATCAGATCACACACAATGGCACAAAGTCAGTACACACCGACAAGCCAGGCACGCTGGTTCTGCATCTGTGCCATCATCCTGGGGATGCGACTACTCCTCATCACAAAGGCATCGTGTGCTGAACCAGGGAAACGGGCACACACGTGTGTGATGGTCATGTCTGCAAGACACACCACCAGTGCATTGACCGAGTGGTAGTGCTTGCGGTTCCTGTAGGCCTGCTCCTGGGCCTGTGGTGGTACCAAAGCCACATGTGTCCCATCAATGGAGCCAATGACATGCGGCATCCTCCCCAGGGCATAAAAGTCACTCTTCACGTCAGTGAGTCGTCGCAGTCTAGGGAAATAGATGTACCGGTTCAGGAAGAGCAACATTGCCGCCAAAACATCGCGGAGCACACGGCTGAACATGGTCTGTGACATCCCACCAGCAGACGCCACAGTATGTTGGAAGGTACCGGTGGCAAAGAAGTGTAGGGCTGCCATCACCTTCACCTTGGGGGTCAGCGCTGTAGGATACGGCCGGCCAGGCTGCAAATGTGGGGACAACTGCACTGCCAAATCCTCAATCAGCTGCCTGGTGAAGCGGTACCGTCGGATGCTGTCCCGTTCCACCATCGTTGCCAGGTCTGGGAATGGCCGATGGACAGCAGGAGCCCTGCAGTGCAGAGGAGAAGTAAGCAAGATCGTCAGTCACCCCACATATGCGGCATTGAACACACTCAAGATCCCAACATACATCATCATGAGGCACAACTACATGAAGTGTGCAGTACCGGAACGACATGTATGGTACATACATGGCCAACATCTGTCAACACGGTCCTACAGGTGGCATCAATTTGTCCCAGGTTGGCCCATTGGATATCATGATGCCGTGTCACAGTCACCCCCCACAGTGACATGTGAGGACAGATGTGCCCCAGGCACCACAGCTCAACGACAGGCACATTCCCAGGGACCCTGTAATGCCACATGGACACTGGCATCACCTGGAGTATCATGTGTACACCACAGCAAAACAAACATGACCCCCACAGGTAGTGGCCACACTTGCCATGGCAGGACAGACATGGACGTCTGTGACACACACGCACAACATCAGAGTCCATGCACACACAACGTGGATGTGGAGACTGTCTCCCATTGTGCACATGAAATCAGAGACATTGTAAACACTACATGCACAAAGACTGTGGAGGGCCATCACTATTGTGCCACTGGGACACCCTGGCTCAAACATACCGTCCCACATGGGACTCACGGGGTATGTGACATGACATACACAAACACCACTGTGAAATGTGACCATGACACATGCACAGATATGAACAGTTGCACATCACAGTGGTCACGTACACGTAACACCCAGGATCCTGTCCCCATGAACACGTGCACAGCCTGGGGGTGGCTGCCCACAGGTGACACCCACAGGACAACATGTACACCAACATACACACAATAGGAAATGCAGCCTTACATGCCTTATGATAAGGTTTGGACAGGCTGTCGTGATGTAGGTGTGCCCCTCACTCCCTGGGAGCTATCTGTGGCTGGCATATGTCCATCTGAGACAGGCATGCTGACCTATGCCAGTCACATGTACAGTGATGCGTTGAACCGCAATGGACCGATCGGTGCCTCCGGCCGGCCCATTGCCTTCAATGTGTGCGGGTACGCGTTGTACCCCTGTGCGCGTTGTACCGCAATGGACCGATCGGTGCCTCCGGCCGGCCCATTGCCTTCAATGTGTGCGGGTACGCGTTGTACCCCTGTGCGCGTTGTACCGCAATGGACCGATCGGTGCCTCCGGCCGGCCCATTGCCTTCAATGTGTGCGGGTACGCGTTGTACCCCTGTGCGCGTTGTACCGCAATGGACCGATCGGTGCCTCCGGCCGGCCCATTGCCTTCAATGTGTGCGGGTACGCGTTGTACCCCTGTGCGCGTTGTACCGCAATGGACCGATCGGTGCCTCCGGCCGGCCCATTGCCTTCAATGTGTGCGGGTACGCGTTGTACCCCTGTGCGCGTTGTACCGCAATGGACCGATCGGTGCCTCCGGCCGGCCCATTGCCTTCAATGTGTGCGGGTACGCGTTGTACCCCTGTGCGCGTTGTACCGCAATGGACCGATCGGTGCCTCCGGCCGGCCCATTGCCTTCAATGTGTGCGGGTACGCGTTGTACCCCTGTGCGCGTTGTACCGCAATGGACCGATCGGTGCCTCCGGCCGGCCCATTGCCTTCAATGTGTGCGGGTACGCGTTGTACCCCTGTGCGCGTTGTACCGCAATGGACCGATCGGTGCCTCCGGCCGGCCCATTGCCTTCAATGTGTGCGGGTACGCGTTGTACCCCTGTGCGCGTTGTACCGCAATGGACCGATCGGTGCGCACCCATTGACAATGGGCTTGCCTGGCAACGGACGCGTTTTCGAATTTCGAACGAGTCGGTTGCTGGGAATTCAGTTGGTCACCCACAACAATGTTGCAAAATCATGTATGTCATGAAGTTGAAGTTTTGAAGGATGCTGTGGGCGTGTTTTGGTGCTGCTATTCCATGGATTGGCCAGATTCAGAAGATGCAAACGACTTGGACCTATCACTTTGGACACAAGGGACAGTATCTGCCTCTCCAGCACATATATATTGCTGCCTGTTCCCCTGAGAGCCCACTTGCCTGCACTACATGCTCCAGGACGACATCTGCCACTGCACTGCTGCTGTCTCTGCCCCTCTGGACCCTGCAATGGCACGTACTGTGGAGAGAGCCCCAGCCTTCAGCCTTGAGGAGAACCAGGCCCTGCTGGACAGCCTACTTCCACAGTACAGCAAGCTGTATGGGACACCAGGGGAGCAGGTGAGTGTTCTGTGCACTGCCTTTCTGAATGTGCATTTTGTCTGACTAGCAAGGCTGAGAGTCAGCACGCCACTGGCTAGCAGGCTCACTGAGTAGTTGTCACCCCCCATAGTGTGTAGTGACTTGCACTGGACAGGTATGGTGCAGTGACAGTGCTTCTGAACAGGGTTGTACTCCCCATGCAATGATACCATGTAGTGACTTCTGGAAAACTGTCCATGGGCAGCCGTGCACTGCCTGTGTACACCATGTGCCCCTGTGATTGCGACATGTATATGCAACTGTGTCATGCACGGATATGTTGCATGTGTAGTAATGGCCTTATCACTTTGTCATCCTGACAGGCTTCTGCCCATCGGAAGCATGAGATATGGAAGGACATCGTCCGGGCTGTCCGGTCCGTGGGGGTCTACAAGCGCCGGATCCGCAACTGCCAAAAGAGGTGGCAGGACCTTCGGGGCTGGACCCGGAGGATTGCACGGGTCCAGCTGAAGCTGTCGCCTCCTCGCAGGAGGGGCGGAACACGGACCCTGACCCCCCACATGCTCAGGATCCTGGCGGTGGTCTTTCCAGACCTGGATGGGCAGCTGAAGGCCAGAGAGCAGCAAGGAGGGGGTGAGTCAAAGACTGCACTGTGTACTCTGTCTAACATGCTATGTGCCCTCCTCGGGCCTGGTTAAACTGCCACAGTACAGCAGTCATGTTGTCCAGGAGCCATGTCCCTCTATTGTGCACTGCCCACTCCTCATCTGATACCCAGGTGTGGCCCTTACATGCAGGGAATTCTGTCACTTAGGACTGTGTCCTTGCAGTTTGCTTGACTCAAGGTGGGAGACAGCATCTGTTTCCCTGACTCTGTGGTGGGCATCATGGGTGGGTCCATTGCTTACACAATGCCTGTATTCTGACATGTATTCAGCGTGTTACTTTGATCTGTGGTCCAATTGCTGAGCTGATCCACCACATGTGGCTGGGGTATCTGGCACACACCCATGCTGCGGGTGGGAACAATGTTTGGGCCCCAGGAGTATGTATATGACGTGTGTCACACATACTTAGCCAGCTGCCTACAGTCCAGGGCTCATCCCTCATTCATGTGGGGCTGGACAGTCATGCCTACTCCAGGCCATACAATACACTCTGTACTCCCACTCCCGTGTATCAGCGGACACATTGTGCACAGTGATTTGACCCCTCAGGTGTCTGCCTCTGTGTCAGTGTGCTGTGGATTAGTCGCCAGGACTGCTGTGGAGTTTCTTGGTAGGGGCTCAGCATGCCACTGGAGATGTGACCATAGGAGACGATACTTGTGTGACACATAGGTGTCTGATCAGCTGCCCATGCAGACTGGGGCATGTAAATGTGAAGTTCAGGCAGCTGTTCCCCATGCACAGCAGAGTGTGAGGGGCTCAGGTTCAGAGGGTAGTGTCACAGGTCTACCATATGTCCAATAGGTATGACCTGGACAGATGAGGGTTAAGAAGATGTGTTGTGGGGGGATGTACATGTGCACTTGTGCAGCTCCAGGACTTGCATTCCCCATGACCTACTATTGTGACACAGTGCAGAGTGTTGTTGTCTGGCTGCAAAGTCATACATCACTGAGACAGTGATGTATGACTTTGCAGTCATGCCTCCGCCATGGCATGTGTCTACTGATTGGTGAGCCTGCAGGGGAGTGACATGTGCTACATGCACACCATAGTGGCGCTGGCTATCAGGACATGGGTGCATCATGGTGTCTGTCGCTGGTATGCATCACATGCATTTCCTATTTGACTCTGGGCATCCCTTTCATCCGGAAACCTGTACTGACTCAGTGGCAAGAGCTGTGATGTGTCCACACCGTGTCCTCTGCACTGTCCAACTACTGTGTACTTGGTGCATGTGTCAACACTGGGGTGTTGCAATCCAACAGACACCAGACAGATGGGTGCAAGGCCATGTGGGATGTGAGTGCCATGCTTGGCATCAGACTGACAATTGACTTCTCCTGTTCAATTAGGGCACTTTTAGCAATGTACAACTGATGATGCCAGGGCTTGCTCTGTGATGTGCTGTGCTCACAGTGGTGTGTGCGTTATGTGCAGGTGACTGATGTCTGTCTGTATCCCCATTGTTTGCAGATACATCCACGGCCACGGAAGGGGACAGCTCCACGGACCAGGAGGAGCCAGAGAGCCAGACTGGGTCAGCAGCCGAGGAGTGGTCGGAGGGACCCAGTGGCACGGAGGGCGAGGGGAGCCACACCGAGGAGTCCTCAGCAGCATCCACCTCAGCTGAGGACCAGAGCAACTCGGAGGATGACTCCCTTGTGGAGGCGGGTGTCAGCAGCCACCACACCCCAGCTAGTGTTGCTGTCCCCGCCACCACCAGCACCACCACCGCCCTCCCATCGGCTCCCATTCCCCAGGTCCGTGGAGGCTCCCATGTCCGGGAGCGTGTTTCCTTTGGGCCAGGCACCGCACCCCCTGCCCCTGTGTCCCCTGCTGCCCTGAGTGAGGAGTCTGTGTACCTCCTTCGCCAGCTCCATGTAGGGCAGACAGCCATGCTGAGTGTCCTCCATGCGCACACCGCGCTGTTGACTCAGCTGGTGTCGTTCATGGAGGGCATCTCATCGGGCATGTCTGACCTACAGAGGGGCAATAGGTCCATGGACTCCTCCCTGACGGCAGCAGTGTCCCTCCTCAAACGGTCCCTCACCCCTCCTGCCTCTGCTCCATCCACACTCCCCAGCACCTTACCCGTCCCAAGCACACACACACCGGCACAGGCACACACCAGCACACACACATCCAGCACACTGACACACACGCCAATGACAAAACGCACACGCACGCACATTCAGGGGACTGAAGCCAGACTCACAGGGGATGGGGCCCTGGAACACACACACGCATCCACATGCACTGCGCAGTCCTCAGTTCCCTCTCCCTCCAAAGCACCCTCCCTTGCCTCACATGCAACCCCAAAGTCACAGCAGCTCTTCCTCTGTGACCTCGGCCTCTTCCCCACCGATGAAGCTGCTCCAGCATCCCGGGGGAAGAGGAAGCCCACCCACACGGAGCAGAGTGCCCCTCGCCCCCGGACACCCTCCCCCAGGCGCAGACGGACTGAGGCCCCCACCCGCAAGTCCCCCCGGAGTGGTAAGAGCAAGACCCCGCCACCGCCCTGCAGCTCAGGCACAAGGTCTCCGTCCTCCATCCCTCAGGCCCCCACTGCACAGGTGCCCCCACCACACCCTGCCCCAGGTTCCCCCACCCACAGATATACCATCCCCAAGAGGATCAGGCCTTCTCCCCCTGCCACTTGCTCTCCCAGCACCACACCCCCGCTGCGCTTGTCTGTGCCACTGATGTGGTGAGGGTGTCCTCCCCCTCTGTCCAACCCACCTTGCCTGTTCCCCATTCTCCTCCCCTGGAGGTAGGCACTGCAGTGGAGTCCACTACCGCCCTGTCTGACTTGGGCACTGCAGTGGCGGACCTGTCCACCCCATCTGCAGGGTCCACTGCAGTTGTGCCGGCACCCACGACATCTGAGTCATGCCCCCCAGTTGTGCCGGCACACACCATGTCAGACACCTCCACTGCAGTTGTCAGTGGCTCTCCAGCACCCACCACCCCTTCCCTGACTCCCCCTGGTGAGCCCTGATCCTGTCCCTGCGGTGCCTGGCCTGCCCCCCGGTTGCCCCTCCTAGTGGATTGTCCCTGGTTTTGTGCAGGCATGCGTAGGGTGACATCTGCCAGTGTCACCCTGTTTGAACTTTGACAATGGACTGGCCATTGGCCTTTGCTCTATTTTTTCTGGACGTCGTTATCAAACAACACATATGCTGAATAAAGCAACTTTCTTTTCTCTAGTGCTCATGCTTCAGATGTACATGTTGTTGGTGCTGCTAACCATGCCCTTGCTGCAGTGATGGTGATATCTGGTCTCATGATTATGAAGTGTTACTGTGCAGGAACCCATGTGGTCCAGGGGGAATGTGTCCTATCATGTGGTGTATCCATGTCATCAATAGCAGCATCTGAGGGTGTCATGTGTTCAGTATTTGGCAATGGGTTTCCTACTTACATTGGCAATTTCATATCTGTGGCTTCCACCCCTGCACATCTGTTGTGCCTGCCATCGTTGCATTTGTCTACTTCCCTGACCGTGTTGCCATCTCCAGTGGACATGCAGGTTTGGGCATCAATGGGGAAGGACTCATCCGTGTAGTCAGTGCAACATTGCTATACAAGTGTGTTGGATCTGTGCTGATGATTCCGTTGGCACATCCATGACCAGGCTGATGTGATGGGAGCCCTCATTTGGTGCTAATTGTTGATTGTGTGACCAAGTGCTCAGCTGACATGATGGGGCCCTACTGAGGCAACATATGGCACAGCTTTCCTCACACAGGAGTGGAGTCCCCTCATGGCAGTGTGTACACGTGTGACATTGCCTGCGCCCAAGGTGTGTGTTGTATGTGCATGTCTGTGTGTTCACTTCCATTCATCTGCGCATGCTGTGATCCCTAGTGTTGTACCTGTTTGTGATGCTTGCTGACTTGAGCTATGTTCCCCCAAAGTCTTCTCCCTGTGTTCTCTGTGATGTGGGTGCATGGCACATTACTGGTCATCAGGGTGTCACCCATAGGTGTGTTTTCGGTCAGGGCTGAGTTTGTGTGCAGACGCAGATGGGTCACAGTCAGGTTTCCCCTTGGCACTTGTTGTTTGCCCCTGTCATGTGATTTCCAGTTTGTGTTATCTTTCAGTGATTGTGACACGTTGTGTGTGTGACTGCTGGCACTCCTCAGGGTCCGGGCTGCAATGTTGGTTGTTGTCTATGTGTGTTCTTTGTGGGTGACCTTGGCTTCTTCATTGGTGTGTGACTGTGGCTGGGATCCCATTGGTCGGTGTGGTATTGCCGTCATGTCCATGTACAGCGTAGTGTGCAGTGTGTCAGACATTCAGGAGTCTTGTTGAGTGTCCATGTGTGATGTGTTTCTACACCTTGGTTCCCACCCACCACCCTGGAATAGTCATGGGTGCATGTGCAATGTCACCAGTGCATGTGTACTTCACTGCTGCACATTGTCAGAGGTCGAGGGGTGTGGTGTTGAGTGTGTGCAGATGAGAGTTGTTGCCCGGCTAGGCCCCTGCCTCCATGTTGGCCTTGGCTTACTGGCCATGCTGATTGATTTGTGCTTGTGTAGGTGTGATGGTAGTTTGTTGCTCAGGACACCTGACTGTGGTTCACAGTGTGAACGACATTTAGCTTTGTCATCACAGTGGTATTTTTATTCAGCCCAGGGTCACCACATTGTGGGGGCCCTGGGGGTGGTGCTGTGGTGTGTCTGTGTCTTGCTGTGTCAGTTGTTGTTCCTACGTGCCTGTGTGACATGTGTGTTTTGTGCTCCCTCTCACCTGACAATGCCTGCTTGCCCACATAGGGGATTTGGATCCATGAGTTACCTTAGTGTGGCAGTGTATGCACATCTGTATGATTGGTATTCAGCTCTCCTCATGTGTTGTGTGGTTGCCTGGGGACACTGGCACCCCCACCCCTCACCTGCTGTGTATGATGACAGTGTTGGTCTGCCTGTTTGTGTTTGTGCATCTGCACCACTGCATTGGCATATCTTGGGTGTGCCATTGGCTGTATGTTGTTTGGTGTGTTTCCCCTGCTGTCCCTGGGACTCCTAGGTCATCGGTCAGCACAGTGATCATGGTTTGTGTGTCCCATTGCTGCCATGGTATGGTATCTGTTCACCTCACATCTGCTGTCTCCACAGGATATCTGCATTTGTGTGCCCATTGGTGCAAATATGTGGTTCTGCATTCTGATGGTCACTTCTGTCATTGTGTCATTGATGACTGTTGACGGTCTCAGCCCCCATGGGTGTTGTTTGTCTGCACATGGCCAAAGGAATGTTTCATTTGCACTGCAGTATTTGGCTCCCCCAATTTATGTTGCAATGGGACACATACACTACTTTGCCACAGATGAGTTTTTGGTTCTGTGACCAGGAATGATCCATGCAGTTTGGCAGTTGCAGCTCTTTCTTTGTCAACAATTACCTTTTGGTCACTGTGATGATGAGGGTTTAGACCCCATTGCCACAATGGTCAAAATGTGCTTCAGCTATGGACCCCACACTTGCCTTTTGGTCACTGTGATGATGGGGGTTTAGACCCCATTGCCACAATGGTCAAAATGTGCTTCAGCTATGGACCCCACACTTGCCTTTTGGTCACTGTGATGATGGGGGTTTAGACCCCATTGCCACAATGGTCAAAATGTGCTTCGGCTATGGACCCCACACTTACCTTTTGGTCACTGTGATGATGGGGGTTTAGGCCCCATTGCCACAATGGTCATGGGCTGCTTGCATTGTGGGTGCCACACACATATATGTGTGGCACATGTGCTAGGGGGTCACATTGTATGTTCAAAGTCATGTTCGGTGTTGTAGGCATTTGACACAGCCTACACACGCTTGTCATGGTGGTGGGGGATGTCTTAATCTTGCATTCCCTAGGTTGTGGTGTGCTTGTTGTGTCATGCATTGTCCATCCTATGAGTGGGGGTGGTAGTAGTGGTAGGCATCCAGCCCCCCTGGCTAAGGGTGGTAGTAGTGGTAGGCATCCAGCCCCCCCTGGCTAAGGGTGGTAGTAGTGGTGGGCATCCAGCCCCCCTGGCTAAGGGTGGTAGTAGTGGTAGGCATCCAGCCCCCCTGGCTAAGGGTGGTAGTAGTGGTGGGCATCCTGCCCCCCTGGCTAAGGGTGGTAGTAGTGGTAGGCATCCAGCCCCCCTGGCTAAGGGTGGTAGTAGTGGTAGGCATCCAGCCCCCCTGGCTAAGGGTGGTAGTAGTGGTAGGCATCCTGCCCCCCTGGCTGAGGGTGGTAGTAGTGGTGGGCATCCTGCCCCCTGGCTAAGGGTGGTAGTAGTGGTGGGCATCCTGCCCCCCTGGGTGAGGGTGGTAGTAGTGGTGGGCATCCTGCCCCCGTGGCTAAGGGTGGTAGTAGTGGTAGGCATCCTGCCCCCCTGGCTAAGGGTGGTAGTAGTGGTAGGCATCCAGCCCCCCTGGCTAAGGGTGGTAGTAGTGGTAGGCATCCTGCCCCCCTGGGTGAGGGTGGTAGTAGTGGTAGGCATCCTGCCCCCTGGCTAAGGGTGGTAGTAGTGGTGGGCATCCAGCCCCCCTGGCTAAGGGTGGTAGTAGTGGTAGGCATCCTGCCCCCCGTGGGTGAGGGTGGTAGTAGTGGTGGGCATCCTGCCCCCGTGGCTAAGGGTGGTAGTAGTGGTGGGCATCCTGCCCCCCTGGCTAAGGGTGGTAGTAGTGGTAGGCATCCTGCCCCCCTGGCTAAGGGTGGTAGTAGTGGTGGGCATCCTGCCCCCCTGGCTAAGGGTGGTAGTAGTGGTGGGCATCCTGCCCCCCTGGCTAAGGGTGGTAGTAGTGGTAGGCATCCTGCCCCCCATGGGTGAGGGTGGTAGTAGTGGTGGGCATCCTGCCCCCTGGCTAAGGGTGGTAGTAGTGGTGGGCATCCAGCCCCCCTGGCTAAGGGTGGTAGTAGTGGTAGGCATCCTGCCCCCCTGGGTGAGGGTGGTAGTAGTGGTGGGCATCCTGCCCCCTGGCTAAGGGTGGTAGTAGTGGTGGGCATCCTGCCCCCCTGGCTGAGGGTGGTAGTAGTGGTAGGCATCCTGCCCACCCTGGCTAAGGGTGGTAGTAGTGGTAGGCATCCTGCCCCCGTGGGTGAGGGTGGTAGTAGTGGTGGGCATCCTGCCCCCCTGGGTGAGGGTGGTAGTAGTGGTGGGCATCCAGCCCCCTGGCTAAGGGTGGTAGTAGTGGTAGGCATCCTGCCCCCCTGGCTGAGGGTGGTAGTAGTGGTGGGCATCCTGCCCCCTGGCTAAGGGTGGTAGTAGTGGTGGGCATCCTGCCCCCATGGCTAAGGGTGGTAGTAGTGGTGGGCATCCTGCCCCCGTGGGTGAGGGTGGTAGTAGTGGTGGGCATCCTGCCCCCCTGGCTAAGGGTGGTAGTAGTGGTGGGCATCCAGCCCCCTGGCTAAGGGTGGTAGTAGTGGTAGGCATCCAGCCCCCTGGCTAAGGGTGGTAGTAGTGGTAGGCATCCTGCCCCCCTGGGTGAGGGTGGTAGTAGTGGTGGGCATCCTGCCCCCTGGCTAAGGGTGGTAGTAGTGGTAGGCATCCAGCCCCCTGGCTAAGGGTGGTAGTAGTGGTGGGCATCCTGCCCCCTGGCTAAGGGTGGTAGTAGTGGTAGGCATCCAGCCCCCCTGGCTAAGGGTGGTAGTAGTGGTAGGCATCCTGCCCCCCTGGCTGAGGGTGGTAGTAGTGGTGGGCATCCAGCCCCCTGGCTAAGGGTGGTAGTAGTGGTAGGCATCCAGCCCCCCTGGCTAAGGGTGGTAGTAGTGGTAGGCATCCTGCCCCCCTGGGTGAGGGTGGTAGTAGTGGTAGGCATCCTGCCCCCTGGCTAAGGGTGGTAGTAGTGGTAGGCATCCTGCCCCCCTGGGTGAGGGTGGTAGTAGTGGTGGGCATCCTGCCCCCTGGCTAAGGGTGGTAGTAGTGGTAGGCATCCAGCCCCCCTGGGTTGGGGTGGTGGTGCGCATTCAGGCCCCTGTGTGCATATGTGGCATTGGTGATGGGCATCCCGCCCCTATGGTGCTGCTGTTGCTGGTGTAAGTATATTCAGAATCCCCGTGTATGTGTGTGATGTGTCGTGTACGTGTTGTATGTGTTTTGTGGTTGGTGTCTGGCTTACCTTCTGCGCCGTACGCGTCCGTGCCTGTTCCGGTAGTAGATGTAGAATATTGGTATGATCGGGACGAAGGGATTCATGGTTGGTTCGTGTCGTTCGTCCTTCTCGTTGCTTCGCGTCGTCCTCGTCGCTTCGCTTCGTCCTCGCCGCTTCGCGTCGTCCTCGTCGGTGCCGTGTTCGTCTCGTAGCCGTGGATCGTGTTGTGGCGCGATTCGGAGCTTATGTGCGCCTCTCCCGGATGCTTTGACGTGCCGTGCGTAGCGACGGGTTCGGCGCGTACGGGAAGCGCATCGTACTTGTCCGGCCGGACGGGGCTGCATTTTTCCTTCCGTGCGACTCGATTCGGCGTTTCCGGATTCGCCTCGGTCGGAGAACAGGACCTGGTTTGGGTGAGTACGGCTCGGCCGGAATTTTTGCTGTTGTGCGCATCGTACTTGCTCGTTCGGTGTGCTGTACGGATCGGTCGGGAAACAGGCTTTCGCATGGCTTTTTTCCCGGCCGAATAGTATTGGGTGCGCCTCCGACCGAGATCGGAATCGGCCCCAAAGTGTACAATATGCTACAGACAGTACTTTTGCCTACCAAATAAAAAAGCTAATAGCACTAGCATATGTACCTGTAACAGATGTAGCAGAACACTACAATATTCTAATAGAAAGCCCCTATTACAAAAGGAACGAAGACAAAATAAGCCCACTACTAGACTACTTTGAGGACACCTGGGTGGGAAGATTGCATAGATCAGGGCATAGAAGGCAACCTAAATTCCACATTCCTTGGTGGAACGTGTACCTAAGTACCTTAAACAAAGAATCAAAAACAAATAATAGTGTTGAAGGATGGCATAATGCCTTCCAAGCAACAACAAGCAGAGGTAAACCTACCCTACAAAAACTTCTAGAATCTATACAAAAAGAACAAAGCTATCAAGAATTACGGATGGAACAATCTGTAACTCAAATATGTCCCAAATTAACTAAACAAACTAAAAAAATGTTTGAGCTACTGCAAAGTCAGGTTACCCTATACCCATCTACAAGAGGCCTAGATTACCTATCCCTAATAGCCAAAAGCATTTTATAAACAAAAGTTCCACAGGTATTATACATTTTTTCGTTCATAAAACAGAAACTTTACACACATATATTAATATTATATTTTCACAAATATTACTTATTTGTCATATATATTTTCTTAAATTAAAAATATATATTTACAAATAAATAATAATTATCAAAATATACTATAAAACACAATTAATTTTAAAAACATTTCCCACCCAATTAATTTAAATAAAATACACTTACGGTTTATGTAGCTGTAGAAAATGTATTCCAAAAAGAAATAATCCTTCCATCTATGGGGCCGATTCCGATCTCGGTCGGAGGCGCACCCAATACCATTCGGTCGGGAAAAAAGCCATGCGAAAGCCTGTTTCCCGACCGAACCGTACGCGGGTCCGGCCGAGCGAGTACGATGCGAACTCGCCGACCGACTCGTCCGGGCGTCCCGACCGCTCCGACCGACTCGCTCCGGACTCGAACCGCTCCGACCGACTCGGTCGGACCCGATTCGCACCGCGCAATGGAGACGTTTCCCGGCCGGGTAAGTACGATGCGCGCCGCGAGCAGCTCCGACCGAGCCGCGCACGTCCGGCTCGAAGAGCTGTCGGAGCCGTACTTTGGGGGTCCGTGTCGGACCCCCTGTACGCGTAGCCGCGCGAGGCGCACACAGGGGGGACCCATGGGTTCCCCCTACCTGTGCGTGTACGCCGCGAAGCGCTTCGCGGCGTACTCGCTGTAGGGGGCGCCCTTGTCCGCCTCGCACCCATTGAGGCAATGGGAGCCCGCGTACGCGTTGTACGACCGGCTCCCATTGAGTTCAATGGGAGTCCGACCGACTCGTGTCCGATAACATACGGACGCATCGTACTCGTTCGGTCGGACTGCACGGGTCCGATTCGGTCGGAAATCTCTCCGGGTCCGGCTCGGTCGGAGAGATTTCCGGCCCGAATCGGAATCGGCCCCTATGTGTTAATGCATGTTAAAGTTTAAAAAAGCCCCAAAAAAATGCAAAAATACAACACGTCCCATACAAATCCATCGTTCCGAAATCCAAATTACGTAAACCCTCAAAAACCCGAAAAAGATACAAAAATATAAAAAACGCTCCAGGAAATACCGAACACTAAAAGAAACTGTGATAATAATATTAGTTTAACAAACTAATACACAGTTCTTTTATTAAAAAAAACGCGTCTCTGTCTCCAACGTAAACTCGATTAAAATGAATCTGCAAAAAAGATTAAAAGCATACCCACCCACACAAATACACCCAAATACATTGATTAAATACAATAAAATGAATTTATAGCAACAAAACAACACATATTTACTCATATTAATGTCCGTCTACACTACACCTCAAACAGTAACTCACGTCATCTCACTAAAATATAACTAACAACTACAGCACACCAAAAACGTAATAACCTAACTATAAATACAATATATAGGTCCTAACTACACTAAAACATAAGTATTAACTTAGAAAAATAAGTAAAATTTCCCTTACCTTGCTCGACGCGACGCAGCTTCCAACCGCGAGCTTCTCCGACCCTCAATGACCCAAAATAACAGTACGCGGTTACAAAATAGTCCCTGTAAACTTAAAATGGCTGCCTAAATAAAGTTTAAAAAAGGAATAATGTAAAAAAAAATCATTATAGCAAAGTATAAATTTCACATATATTTTTCTTATGTTGTACACAATTTTCTGTATATTTAAAAATTACTATATAATGTATTATACTTTGTAAAGTTATAATAATAATTAATATAAAAATATATTTATTATTATTATAATTGTATATGTTTTTTTATAATGATAAAAATTATAAAAAATACATATTAATTATGTAAAATTGTTAAATAAAACTTACCTGTTTAAAAATAAATTTTCATTAATTACAACAATGTGATAATTAATATTATTAATATTTTATATACTAATAATATTAATTAAAAATATATTTACATGTAATAAAGTGCTAATTATTTGTAAATGATAAACAATATTTACTACAACATTATAATGTTACAATATTAAATAATAAATAAACATACAATGCTTTACTTTCTGTATATATATACC
The DNA here is from genome assembly GCA_963921515.1 of Calotriton arnoldi. Taxonomy (NCBI): domain Eukaryota; kingdom Metazoa; phylum Chordata; class Amphibia; order Caudata; family Salamandridae; genus Calotriton; species Calotriton arnoldi. Next base: position 13,145 of record CAWUFW010026269.1, on the reverse strand, counting down.
AAAAATGGTTATATAATTTGTATACATATATTACAATGTTACAAATGTTGTAAAATAATGACATAACATTTTTTTTCCCTTAAAAAATTCTATTAACGAATAAATGTATGTAAAATAATTTATGTTCCTTCAATAAAAATTGACAAATTTTATGTATATTTAATAATGTCTATTGCATTGTATAAATAAATAAAAAAATTGTTTCTCTTTCTATCTACTTATACAAAAATAAAAAAAATTGAAAATAAAAAAGTCTAATTTATTTTTATATGTATATCTTATAATTAAATATTTTACTTAAATATATTAATTTGATAAATGTACCTTTTTAATTAACATTTGTTTTTTTACTAGAAAATTATAAACTATACATCACTTACACAAGACAAATTCATTTTCACTACACATAATAAAATACATTTATATTCCTTCACATATAAAAACACATACAGTAAGTTTCCTACAACTCTTTATATAAAATAAATAAATACACATCAAATAACATATTTGTTATATAAATATTTAATATTAATTATAAATAATTATAAAAATATATTTCTACATAAACAAACATCACCAACTATTCCCAATACATTTAAACAATATTCATTAAATGTGGTAAACTTAAACAATATATAATTTACTCTTCCCACTACACTTAAAATTTAGTAATAAAACATACAAAACATTAACCATATATAATTTACTATTCCCAATACAGTATACATTAAATAATAAAAACTACTTTACATTGAACAAATTAAAATTACTATTCCCACTGCACTAATTAGTAATTCAGAGAAGTTGCTGGACACTAAACATATAACAATTACTATTCCCACTGCAGTAAATATTAATTCAGGGAAGATGCTGGACACTAAACATATAAAATTACTATTCCCACTTCAGTCAAAATTAAGTCAGGGAAGGTGCTGGACACTAAACATATAAAATTACTATTCCCACTTCAGTCAAAATTAAGTCAGGGAAGGTGCTGGACATTAAACATATATAAATTACTATTCCCACTCCAGTAATTATTAACTCAAGGAAGGTGCTGGACATTAAACATATATAAATTACTTTTCCCACTCCAGAAAGTATTAACTCAAGGAAGGTGCTGGACATTAAACATATATAAATTACTATTCCCACTCCAGTAAATATTAACTCAGGGAAGGTGCTGGACACTAAACATATAAAATTACTATTCCCACTTCAGTCAAAATTAAGTCAGGGAAGGTGCTGGACATTAAACATATATAAATTACTATTCCCACTCCAGTAAGTATTAACTCAAGGAAGGTGCTGGACATTAAACATATATAAATTACTATTCCCACTCCAGTAAATATTAACTCAGGGAAGGTGCTGGACACTAAACATATAAAATTACTATTCCCACTCCAGTCAAAATTAAGTCAGGGAATATTCTGGACACTAAACATATAAAATTACTATTCCCACTTCAGTCAAAATTAAGTCAGGGAAGGTGCTGGACACTAAACATATAAAATTACTATTCCCACTTCAGTCAAAATTAAGTCAGGGAAGGTGCTGGACATTAAACATATATAAATTACTATTCCCACTCCAGTAATTATTAACTGAAGGAAGGTGCTGGACATTAAACATATATAAATTACTATTCCCACTCCAGAAAGTATTAACTCAAGGAAGGTGCTGGACATTAAACATATATAAATTACTATTCCCACTCCAGTAAATATTAACTCAGGGAAGGTGCTGGACACTAAACATATAAAATTACTATTCCCACTTCAGTCAAAATTAAGTCAGGGAAGGTGCTGGACATTAAACATATATAAATTACTATTCCCACTCCAGTAAGTATTAACTCAAGGAAGGTGCTGGACATTAAACATATATAAATTACTATTCCCACTCCAGTAAATATTAACTCAGGGAAGGTGCTGGACACTAAACATATAAAATTACTATTCCCACTCCAGTGAAAATTAAGTCAGGGAAGGTGCTGGACACTAAACATATATAAATTACTATTCCCACTTCAGTCAAATATTAAGTCAGGGAAGGTGCTGGACACTAAACATATATAAATTACTATTCCCACTTCAGTCAAAATTAAATCAGGAAAGGTGCTGGACATTAAACATATATAAATTACTATTCCCACTCCAGTAATTATTAACTCAAGGAAGGTGCTGGACATTAAACATATATAAATTACTATTCCCACTCCAGTAAATATTAACTCAGGGAAGGTGCTGGACACTAAACATATAAAATTACTATTCCCACTCCAGTCAAAATTAAGTCAGGAAATATGCTGGACACTAAACATATAAAATTACTATTCCCACTTCAGTTAAAATTAAGTCAGGGAAGGTGCTGGACATTAAACATATATAAATTACTATTCCCACTGCAGTTAGTATTAACTCAAGGAAGGTGCTGGACATTAAACATATATAAATTACTATTCCCACTCCAGTAAATATTAACTCAGGGAAGGTGCTGGACATTAAACACATAAAAATTACTATTCCCACTACAGTAATTATGAAGTCAAGAACACGCTGGACACTAAATATATATGTTTTACAATATTAACAACTTTACCATTTTCCCCTAATAACCAAACATCCCAGTACAAAAAAACAACTTACTATTTATATTTATAAATTACTTTATTTCTTCTAATTATTTGCAATTTTTTAAATTTCTACTTAATAAATATTTTTAAAATATTATTTAAATAACACTTCCCACCCTTATCCCCTAATGACCCAACATCCCACTACTAAAACAAAAAATATATTTTAAATTTTTAATATAAATTTCGTTTTTTAAATTAATTTCGAATTTCTAAAAATTTTAAATTAATATCTAAATTTAATCTAATATTTTTTAAATACTCCCCACCCTTATCCCCTAATAACCCAACATCCCGCTCCTAAAAGAAAACATATATTTTACATATTTAATATTAATTTCGCTTTTTAAATTAATTTCGAATTTCTAAAAATTTTAAATTAATATCTAAATTTACACTAATATTTTTTAAATACTTCCCACCTTTATACCCTAATAACCCAACATCCCACTACTAAAAAAACATATATTTTACATTTTTAATATAAATTTCGTTTTTTAAATTAATTTCGAATTTATATAAATTTTCTATTTAAATATAAATTTACACTAATATTTTTAAATTACTCCCCACCCTTATCCCCTAATAACCCAACATCCCGCTCCTAAAAAAAACATATATTTTACACTTTTAATATAAATTTCATTTTTTAAATTAATTTCTAATTTCTAAAAATTTAAAATTAATATCTAAATTTACACTAATATTTTAAAATACTCCCCACCGTTTACCGCTAATAACTAAACATTCCGCTCCTAAAACATATGTTACAATTTTTTTTAATACATTTTCACACTAATATTAAAACATTTTTAATAATACAAAATTAATAACAATACATAATATTTAATTATTTACTAAAAATTAATATTTTACAGTTTCTATATTTTTTTCAATATTTTTTACAATACTAACAATTCGATATTATCTACTTACAATATTACTTATTCGATATTTTGTACTTCGATATTTTTTAAAGAAATAAAATAACGATATTTTTTATTGCAATATTCATGTATTCGATATTACCTAACATTCGATATTACAACTTCGATATTACTACAATTCGATATTTATCATTCGATATAATGTCTATTCACCATGCATAGCAATGTTTTCTTCGACACCCACCGGAAATTCTTTGAGGATAACACAGCTTGTTATCCCACTGATTCTGTTACAAATTTATGGACCGCTTATCCCTTGTCATTGGTGAATTATACATATGTTCGTCCTCCTCATTTCGTAGAGGCAAAAGGTGAATTCGGCTTGGGATATCCTGGACCTTGCTTATACTATAGAAAACCGAGGGGGACAGGGTACACAGGGTGGATGCCTGAAATGTATTGTGGTGATCTATACCTTGGAAAAAGGAATATCACCCTGACAGGTTGGCACTACCAAGATATGACTGTCACTCAAGATGCAGGTATTTCTCCTGCGTGTTGCCCTGAAATCAATAGTACTGCTGCTTATTTGTATCTCAATTGTTCTGGGGAAGAAGTGTACAAAAATGAAATGCGTTTAGGGAAAAAGGATGATCCCAGTATGAAAGGAATGAATACTAGATATGCTCCATTAGATTATCAAGGTCCACTTTATGCACATCCAGGTTTTTATTTTTTATCAAATGGTACGTATTCTAATATGTACAACGGTACAGAAGACGTGGCTTTGGGAATGGTGCTACCTCTTGGGGTACCTTGTAGGAATAGTAAACCAAATATAAGATGGGTGAAAAGAACATTGACCAAGGAATTTTGTGATATATCCTTTCCTCTATTATTACATTTGGTGGTACCGCCATGGCCAGGGGTGAACGAGCTAGAGAGTATTTTGGGTGTAAGTTGCAAATTTGATCTAATTCGACCGTGGCAGCTTTACGGGACATCACCACTCAGTTGGAAAGTATGCGCATATACTCGAACAAACGAGATATGCAGTCGACTTTATTTTAGCTAAGAATGGTAATAGGAGAGCAGTGTGTGGTCGGTATCACAAATATGGAAAGGAATATCACTCAGCATATTCTAGATATCCTGGAAAACGTCAGAGGAATGGAAAGCGGTAACATAAGTTGGTCTCTATTTGGAGGTTGGGGTTGGATTGTCGAAAAAGTTATATATTTCATTGTACTCCTGATTTGTTGTTGTGTTCTGATACAGTGCCTTCCTCTATGCTGTTCGTACTGTACTACTTTCCTCTCTCCCAAAAGGGTTTCCATTCATGACACCAATGCAACAATTATGCTTCAAAAGGAGCTTGATATTATCATGCAAATTGAGGAGGGAGTTTTTGGTTCAACAACTTCTCTTGCAGGTTCTGTTTCAGATGGTATTTGTATTACTAATGTTTAGTGTCATCTACTCTATATATATACTATGCATACATCCATATATATATATATATATATATATATATATATATATATATATATATATATATCTGTATCTGATGGGTTATTGCCTGAATTGTTATACCGCTTTTATCTTTAGAATTGTAAAGTCCCTAACCTGATAGCAAAATAAAAGTGTCCTTATTAGCAAAATAATGCTAAAAGGAGGGTCTGTTAGAACTGAAACGTATTACCAACATATTGCTTGTATTTCGTATGATTATGTTAGCATTATTTTAGCTATCTTATAGTATATTCTTGATAGATGCATACGCAATGACAATTATGTGAGTTAGGTTAGCATCTCTGCCACCATTTTGTATTCTCGAAGACGCCATTTTCTGTTATAATCGAAACTGTTACTTGAGCATTTACGAGAAATGGTCCTTGATAAGTTTCGTTTCTCAAATACTGAATCTTGCTCATTAGCGCATGCCTTTTCTGTTACATAGAGGCCTTCTCCCACCTGTCTAGAGGGGAGGATAAGCCAGACGACCTTGGGCAGTAGATAGCATGTGCCAGGCTGTGGAATCGAAACTTATGTTCTGTACCCCCATTGTATTACGACAGCTACCAGTATTTTTACATGGTAGGCGGGTCTTTGTGGGCTCCGCAACATACATAATGTAACTTTATGCTTGTTAGAGTCAGTCCCTCGTCAGACATCATAGGAGGCTGGTCAGACTGGACTCCACTGCAGTGTACTTTGTGAATAAACTAGTTTGCTTGTATTCTCTACTGCGTCATCGACTCTTCATTCTTGGAAGGCTAGAGGAGGTCGAGAGTGACCCGGGTGGCCCTAGTTGGGCCACTTCCTTCAGTGGGGGACGAGTTTCCAGCAGATCCTCCACAAAAGGATCCTCATCCTCTCGAACAACATAGGACTTATTACAATGCAATCGAAACTTCCTATCTGCACACTCAATACCCTTTTCGGTTTGTTCTCTATCATAAGCTATGGCCTTCTGAACCACTGTTTGCATTGCCTTCTTCCTAGACTCTTTCTCGGCTCGTATACGCCTCTGCTTAGCTTCCTTCTGCCATACCTGCAAAGTATCAAACATCGACTGCCTACTTCTTCTAGCAAATAATTTGTCCTGTAAATAATTCAATTTTTGGTCATCAAAGGTACCATCCAGTGTCCACTGAAGCTCAGTATTGTCCCTCGTATACTTGTGCCTTAATGTACGAAACATAATAGGGCCAATACCGTGCTTCACATACATCTCAAAACTCGGAGTGCCTTCTGGAGGCGCAGGCTGCCTTTCCTCCAACCGATGCTCAGCAGAGCAACAGCGGCACCCCAAGCCCCACACTTTACTCCAACAAGGCATCCTAGCACCAGACACATTCACTATCCACTCAATCAACACACACACACACGCAATAAAGACACACACAAACAAAAGAGCTCTCAAAAGCAGTCCTCATTCTGCGCCAAGACAAGTCAGTCCTCAGACTGCACCAAGACAAGATAGGCTCTAGCCCCAGGCCTTTTCAAGAATAAGCCTAATTCAACAAGTGGCCTGGCAGAACGGTCAAAAACGCTCAGTATCACAAGGGTCCACAAACCCACCAAGTTAATCAAGACGGTGCCGCTCTTACCAAAAATCAAGATGAACTCATCTGGTGCACACAGGTCAAACAATATTATTCTCCACTGCCGACTCTTTGGACCAAACGGTCAGAGCCAAGGGTTTTGCCTTTTCAGGACCCCAGCCGAGGTGACCACTAGACGAGGAGCCTGATAAGACAGGTGGGGCAGCCACGAGAATCAGGCTCTATCATATGGGGATCCCCGATCCGCCCATTCGTCCGGACGCAACCCTGACCCCACAGCCCGATTACGGGCGGGATTGGCCACCTGGTGGAGTCCCTGTTCGGGCGCCAACTGAAGGAAGTGACCCAACTAGGGCCACCCGGGTCACTCTCGACCTCCTCTAGCCTTCCAAGAATGAAGAGTCGATGACGCAGTAGAGAATACAAGCAAACTAGTATATTCACAAAGTACACTGCAGTGGAGTCCAATCGGACCAGCCTCCTATTATGGCTGACGAGGGACTGACTCTAACAAGCATAAAGTTACATTATGTATGTTGCGGAGCCCACAAAGACCCGCCTCGTATGGAAAAACACTGGTAGCTGTCGTAATACAATGGGGGTACAGAAAATACATTTCTATTCCACAGCCTGGCACATGCTATCTACTGCCCAAGGTCGTCTGGCTTATCCTCCCCTCTAGACAGGTGGGAGAAGGCCTCTATGTAACAGAAAAGGCATGCGCTAATGTGCAAGATTCAGTATTGAGAAACGAAACTTATCAAGGGCCATTTCTCGTAAATGCTCAAGTAACAGTTTCGATTATAATACAAAATGGCGTCTTCGAGGGGTAAAATGGTGGCACAGATGCTAACCTAACTTACATAACGGTTAATTGTGTATGCATCCAGAGAATATACTATAAGATAGCTAAATAAATGCTAACATAATCATGTAAAATACGAGCAATATGTCGGTAATACATTTCAGTTCTAACAGTGCGAGTCCCTGTGCCTGCTGCCAGAGGGTCCTCCTGGGGTCTCCTTCGATTCTTGCTGGCTCTCCTGCTTGCTGAGGGCCAGCCCTGACTTACCATGGCTGGGTGAGTTCTACAGACCTTGCTGGTCTACCAAGGCTTATTGGTGGTCCTGCTGGCCACTGGCCGTCCTGAAACTTCAAATTACGTGGGACAGCTCGTGGATGGCTCTTGTGCTCCTGCATTGTCGCCTGGGCTCCACAGCTGCATCTTCAAGACCCTCATGCTACAGCAAAGTACCTCCAACAAGGACTGGCATTGTGCTCCTGCTCCTCCTGGACACCTCTGGGTGGTTTGAACTCTGTCCCTTTTTTTGCAGGTGCTTCTCATCCAAAATTCATGTTTGGGTTCTACCGACCTGGGCCCAAGACTCTGTAGCCGCCGGACAGCCGAGGTCCTCCATTGACTTCAACAGGCGGTTCCGACACCACTTCGCACCTAGGTATCGTGGTTCCCTGGGTATCCACGGGTGGGGGTGTCCTCCAACCTTTCTTGATCCAACAGGTTTCCACTGGGTCCTCTGGGAAGGATCCTGAAACAGTAAAACTCCAACCACAACTTCCCCGCGTTATCCTATGGACACTGACCCTAGGTATCAGCTCTGCACACAGGCGCCTAGCAACATTTAGTTACTTACCTGTCATGGTTCTGTGCTCCCCCTGGTCCCTAGTTCCTTGGGTGTTATTCTTGGTTTGGTAGTCACCTCGCATTCCATTTACTTAGTATATGGTTTGCACCCCCCCCCCCCATAGCGGCCCATGTGTTTATGTGCTTTACTTACCTGTTTTGAAATTCCCTTTATTGTGTATTGATATCTCCGGGTAGAAGATAAACTAAAATATTTTTATTTTTAGTGTATAATAAATACTAGGTATTTTTCTAACACTGACTGACTGTGTGGTAATGTACCCGCTTTACACCCCCTTGGATAAGCCTTAGCTGCTCACTGTGAGAAGTTGGCCTGGCATATGCTGTCCACTAGTTATAGTGGGCACCTTGCACCAGTCCAAACGACCCTTATTGATGATAGGTTTAAAGACAACGTTTATTGAAAGCTATCCTAGTGGTAGCTATGGAGAGCAGCCTTCAGGCTAAGTCTTGAAGGAGTGTAAAGCAGCTTGGTTTACCAGATTATAACCTCTTGAATGACCAAATGAAAGGAGAACCACACCAGGTATATATAAAATATATGTATTTATTTCTAAACACTCACTACTAATCTCTTTATGAGATTAGAGTCCAAGATACACAATATCACAGTATTAAAACGACAGTAAATAGCACAATATACAATGGGCCCCAGGGGGACCAAACCATATATTAAGAAAGTGGTATAAGAACCACGACTTGACTAGACACAGTGCCTAGAGCACGTAGAATCGCTGGGACCCCAAGGAACCACCCAAGGTAGTGAAACAGGAGACCCACGGGGGACGTGTGCAGTGTGAGAACACAGCCGCGAGCGCCGTAGGATTCTATGAGGAAAGTCGCGGTTGAAATTTTACAGAAAAAGGACACTTAGGAGAGGACTTTGAGCAAACCCCTTTATACTTAAGGGGTTCTAGGGCCAACACCCATGGGAGCACTGGAGTACTCGAGTTACCTCACCCAGGGAAGCCGGGTGCATAGGTGTCAAAGGGTGTCGGGAATCATCGTTGAGTTCAATGGCGATCTGCTGCAAAGTGCTGCTGCCGTGAAGAAGAAAAGTGTCTGGGATGATCCAAGCCTGGATCGAAGATGTGAAGAACCTGAAAGCAGAGGGGACAAAGTCTGGGTCACTTCACGTGACCAGGAGCGGAGCAATCAAATGCCCACCGATGTCGGGTGCTTCAGGTGCGAAGAGGTGAAGCTTGACTCTGCAGCCACGGGGTCCAGGAGACGTCGAGGATGACCAGGAGCCGGATTCGAGCTGTCCCACGAAGGATGTCGAGTGCTGGGGTGTCGGTGCTCAGATTGAACCCAACAAGCCTTGGTAACAGCAACCCAGGCAGGAAGAGTAAAGATGCTTTGGTGCGGACCTGCAAGGTCCGGGGGACTCCCCAAGCAATGGAGAGTCAGGGCACGTCTGGAGCAACCAGGGTAGCCCAATTAATCTTAGTGTTGCCTTCACAGGGACCCACCAATCGACGGACCAGGGATCGCGAAGGGACCTCAAGAGAAAACACAAAGGACCAGCTCACGGAACACTCGTGGAGTGTAGGCTGGCAATCTTCGGTGGAATTGCTGCTCTGGGTCAGGGCTACAAGTAACCCAAAGCTCAGCTTCAGAGGTCACCTCAAAGCTGATGCTTCTGCAAATGGTTGCGGTGTCCAGGGGTTCGGGTTGCACGGCCTCCACGAGGGATACTAGCCTCAGACTTGCTGAGCACACAGATCGACCTCAGAGACCACGGGAACCCACCTCCTGTGTGGCAATATTCTTCGGAGTCCTCAGGAGCTTCGGAGATGCCAACCGGACAGATGCGTCTTTGGTGCCTGCCAAGCAGGGGAGTAACTCCTTTACTCCAAGGGAGATTCTTCGGTCATCCAACGTCGTGTAGATAGTTGAAGTTTTGGGATTCTGTAGCAGAGTTTCGTCCAGGTAAATCTAAAGTCCTGTAGTCAGGGGTTCCTACTTTATACCCAAGGAAGGGGTGGGACAAACTCTGGGGACCCACCTATGGGAGGGTCAGGAAAGATGGGTGGCTACACCCATTTCCTTTGTCCAGTTTCGTGCCAGAGCAGGGGCTGGTAGCCCCTGCAACCGGTTTGAGCTGGACTATGCACAGGGACACCAAATGTGCCCCCAGTGCAGACTTCAAAGCACTCTTGGAGTGCACCCACCCAGCCCCAATACACTAAAGCCTGTCTGAGAGGTGGTCACACCTCCCTGTGACAGGAAACCTATTGTCCAGGCTTCCCCTGCCGGAGTTTCGTCCAGCAGCAGGAGGGCAGACTCATGTCTGTGGCTGCAGCATCCATTTTGTGATGCCAGGGTTCTGTTAAGCTGGTACCGGGTGTACCGGTGGTGCCATGTTTCTCCCTCTAGTAGGGTGGAATCATACCTCCCACCCCAGTTACTGGGATGGAGGTATGATTCCAAGGTGTTTGACACCAAACACGACATGTTTCCTTGCAGCCATTCTCAAGTTAGCATTTACCGCGAGGTCATAATGCACTTAACAGTATATGGTTGGCTGCATCACAGACAACCCCGGAATGAAGATTCTGAAAGCTGCAGAGGGGCTCTGCTCATGCATGGGCACCCTCTCGCATGAAACCCAGCACCCTGCCTTCAGGATTGTTAAGGCCTGCCATAGGGGTGACTGATAGGTTTACATGTGCAGTGATATGGAGAGATATAGGGAACCTATATCTCAGTAAGGGGTGCATACACCACCTTACACAGGCTGCTGTAGCAGACCTGTGGTGTCATTTTGGATGGCCTCTCAGGGGTGGCATAATACATGCTGCAGCCCCTGGGAGGCCTCTGGGGTACCTATGCCCTGGGTACATAGTATACCATATACTAGGGACTTATAAGGGTACCCCAGAATCCAATCTGGAGTGTACCTAAAGTACATACAATCAATTTAGAGTAGAAAGCAGATAGACTGGGGTCCTGATTAGCAGGGCCTCCGTCTGGCTAAGTCGAAAAACAGTGAAACATCAGCAAAAAGTGGGGGTAACTATAAGAAGCAGATCCTACTCTCCTACACAACCCCCCCCCCCAAACGCAGGGACATTAAACTAACCTTGACCAGTTGAGTCTTCATGTTCTAAGTGGAAATATCTGGAGAGTCCATCTGCATTGGCATGGTTACTCCCAGGTCTATGTTCCACTGTATAGTCCATCCCCTGTAGGGAAATGGACCACCTCAAAAGTTTGGGGTTTTCACCCTTCATCCGTTTTAGCCATAAGAGGGGCTTGTGGTCTGTCTGAACAATGAAGTGAGTGCCAAACAAGTATGGCCTCAGCTTCTTCAAGGCCCAAACCACAGCAAAGGCCTCCCTCTCAATGGCTGACCAACGTTTCTCTCTGGGGTCAACCTTCTGCTAATAAAAGCTACTGGCTGATCCTGACCTTCATCATTCAATTGTGATAACACAGCCCCTACCCCCAACTCAGATGCATCTGTTTGGACAATGAATTGCTTGGAGTAATCAGGACTTTGCAGAATGGGAGCAGTGCACATGGCCTGCTTCAGGTCATCAAATGCCTTTTGACAGCTAACTGTCCACTGAACTTTCTTTGGCATTCTTTTGGAAGTTAAGTCATTCAAAGGGGTCACTATTGATCCATACCCTTTGACAAACCTCCTATAGTACCCAGTCAGGCCCAAGAAAGCTCTGACCTGAGTCTGGGTGGTTGGAGCAACCCAGTCCATGATGGTCTGGATTTTGCTCTGCAATGGTTGAACCTGGCCTCCACCCACAAGGTGGCCCAGGTACCCAACCTGACTCTGCCCTATCTGGCACTTGGTGGCCTTGATAGTTAGGCCTGCTTTCTGCAGAGCCTCCAAAATATTTCTCAGGTGGACCAGGTGATCCTCCCAGGTAGAGCTAAAGACAGCAATATCATCTAGATATGCTGCACTATAGGCTTCCAGGCCTGTAAGGACTTTGTTCACCAACCTTTGAAAAGTGGCAGGTGCATTTTTCAAACCAAAGGGCATAACCACAAATTGGTAGTGCCCACTAGGGGTAGAAAATGCTGTCTTTGGCTTTGCATCATTAGCTAGTCTGATCTGCCAGTAGCCAGCTGTCAAGTCAAATGTGCTCAGAAACTTGGCTGAGGCCAAAGTGTCTATAAGCTCATCTGCCCTTGGTATTGGATGGGCATCAGTCCTAGTGACTGCATTGAGACCTCTGTAGTCTACACAAAACCTCATCTCTCTCTTACCACCCTGGTTGTGAGGTTTAGGCACTAGGACTACTGGACTAGGCCAAGGGCTATCTGAGGGTTCAATCACACCCAAATCCAACATCTTCTGGACTTCAGTCCTGATGCAGTCCCTGACATGGTCAGGTTGCCTGTAAATCTTATTTTTAACAGGCAGACTGTCCCCAGTGTCCACTTCATGAGTGCACCAGGTAGTCTGACTTGGAGTCAGTGAGAACATATGTCTGAACTGATTGAGAACTTTTCTGCAATCAGTTTGCTGCTGGTCAGTGAGGCTGCCTGCCAAGGCTACACCATCAACTGAACCATCATCAGGGTTCTGTGAGAGCAGGTCAGGGAGTGGATCACTCTCTTCCTCCTGTCCCTCATCAGTAGCCATGAGCAAGCCCATGTCTGCCCTGTCAACGTATGGTTTCAGTCTGTTGACATGGAGCACCCTGTGGGGGCTCCAGGGAGTTCCAAGGTCCACCAGATAGGTAACCTCTCCCTTCTGTTCAACAATGGTATGGGGGCCACTCCACTTGTCTTGGAGGGCTGCTGGGGCCACAGGCTCCAACACCCATACTTTCTGTCCTGGCTGATAAACAGTCAGCACAGCCTTTTGGTCATGCCAGGCCTTTTGCAATTCCTGGCTAGCCTCAAGGTTTTTAGTTGCC
>CAWUFW010026268.1:0-35242 GCA_963921515.1 Calotriton arnoldi | reverse complement strand
ACCATAGCTCCTTTTTGTAGGAGAGTATGATCTGCTTCACATGAGTACCCCCACTTTTTGCTGATGCTTCACTGTTTTTCGACCTTAGTCTGGCTGGGGTCCTGCTAATCAGAACCCCAGCCTAGCTGCTTCCTCTTTAAAATGGTTTCCATGTGCCTTAGGCACATCTCTAATTGGAATCTGGAGTGCCCTTATAAGTCCCTAGTATATGGTATACTATGTACCCAGGGCATAGGTACCTCAGAGGCCTACCAGGGGCTGCAGCATGTATTGTGCCACCCCTGGAAGTCCATCCAAAATGACACCACAGGTCTGCTACTGCAGCCTGGGTAAGGTGGTGCATGCACCCCTTACTGTGATATAGGCTACCTATATCACTACATACAGACACACATATAAACCTATAAGTCACTCCTATGGCAGGCCTTATCAATCCTGAAGGCAGAGTGCGTGGTTCCTATGTGAGAGGGTGCCCCTGCATGAGCTGGGCCCCTCTGCAGCGTTCGGAGACCCTTCTCTGATGCTGTTTGTAGTGCAGCCCGACCATATACTCTTAAGCGCATTATAACCTCGCGTTAAATGCTAACTTTGGGATGGCTGCACGGAAACATGTCGTGTTTGGTGTCAAACATCTTGGAATACTACCCCCCGCCAGTTCTGGCGGCGGGGGTAGCATTCCACCCTTCTAGAGGGAGAGACATGTACACACCGGTATACCCGGTACTGACTTTCCAGAGCCCTGGCATCACAAAATGGATGCCGCTGCCACAGACACGAGTCTGGCCTCCTGCTGCTGACCGAAACTCCGGCAAGGGAGGCCTGGACAATAGGTTTCCTGTCCCAGGGAGTGTGTATTGGGGCTGGGCGGGAGCACTCTCTGGTGCTTTGAAGTCCTGCACTGGGGGCACATTTGGTGTCCCTGTGCATACCCCAGTTCAAACCGGCTCAGGGGCTTCCAGCCCCTGCTCTGGCGCGAAACTGGACAAAGGGAAAGGGGTGTAACCACCCCTCTGCCCTGACCCTCCCATAGGTGGGGCCACAGAGTATGTCCAACCCCCTACCTTAGTATAAGTATGGGACCCCAGTCCTTAGGACTTTAGATTAACCTGGACGAAACTCTGACACAGAATCCTGGACCTTCGACGCTCTACTTCAAGATTAGAGGACTGAAGAATCTCCCTTGGGGTCAAGGAGTGGCTCCCCTGCTTGGCAGGCACCAAAGAAGCAATTGTCCGGTCTGCATCGCTGAAGCTCCCGCCGGACGCCGAAGTCTTTGCATCACCAGAGGTAGATTTCCAGACTTCCCCGAGGCTGCCCTGAGTCCCCAGCAAAACTGAGGCCCGTAGCTGTCGTGGGTAACGTGGAACCGTGACCCCTGGACACCAATCGCATTTGCAAGTGCATCCTCTTCTGGGTCTCCCACAAAGTCGTGCTTTGGGCTCCGAGTAGCCCCAGCCTCCAGCACCAACTGCACTGAAGATCCCTGGCCTTCACTCCACGAGTGTCCTGTGAGCCAGCGCCACGTGCATCAACTCGAGGCTCCTTTGCAGTCGCTAGTCCGTTGGCTAGTAGGCCCTCCCGAAGGCCAATCTTCTTTTGCTTGGGCTCCCTGGTTGCTCCAGGTGTGCCCTGACTTACCTTTGCTGGGTGAGTCCCACAGACCTTGCTGGTCTGCAACATCGTCCTTCTTCCATTTCCACGAGACTTGCCGTTGCCAAGGCTTGTTGGGTCCAATCCGGTCGCCGACACCCCTGCAATCGACAGACGTCGTAGGACAGCCCGAATCCAGCTCCTGGTCATCGTCGACGCCTCCTGGACCTCGTGGCTGAAGAGTCAAGACGACCGTCAACCTACCTGAAGCACTCGACATCGGTGGGCATCTGCTCATCGCCTTCCTGGTCACTGGCTAGTGACCCAGACTCTGTCCCCTCTGCTTTCAGGTTCTTCAGATCTTCGATCCACCTTTGGATCCACCCAAACACTTTCGACTTGGCCGCCAGCAGCACTTTGCAGCAGATCGCCATTGAAAGCGACGACGAAACCCGACCCCGAAAGACACCTATGCACCCGGCTCCCCTGGGTGAGGTAACTCGAGTACTCCGGTGCTCCCGTGGGTATTGACACTAGACCAGCCTAGTTCTCAAAGGGTTTGCTCCAAGTCCTCCTCTAAGTGTCCCTTTTCTTTTAAATTCAAATCGCGACTTTCCCCATAGAAGTTAATGGCGATTCGCGGCTGTGTTCATACACTGCACGCGTCCCCCGTGGGTCCCCTGTGTCACTACCTTGGGTGGTTCCTTGTGGTCCAAGCACTTCTACAGGCTCTAGGCCCTGTGTCTAGCTCAGTCGTGGTTCTTATACCACTTTATTGGTATATGGTTTGGTACGCCCCTAGGGCTCAAACGTGTATTTGTGCTATTACTGTAGATAACTAACTTATAATTTATGTACTTCGAACTCTAGCCTCATAAAGAGACTAGAGGGGTGTGTTTAGCAATAAATACATATATTTTGAATATATACCTGGTGTGGTCCTCTTTCATTTGGTCACTCAAGAGATTATAGACTGGTAAAACAAGCTGCTTTACATTCCTTCAAGACTTAGCCTGAAGGCTGCTCTCCATAGCTACCACTAGGATAGCTTTCAATAAAGATTGTCTTTAACCTATCTCCAATAAGGGGTTGTTTGGACTGGTGCAAGGTGCCCACTATAATTAGTGGACAGCATATGCCAGGCCAACTTCTCACATTGGTGTGCAGCGTGTGGGATTCCAGCTTGCTATTGTTTTACCAGATAATCTCAATTGAATTGATCAACTGAAAACCACTAAGGGTACCTAAGGTACATATAAATCAAGCTTAGTAATACAGTAAGTTCTACTGAACTTAGAGTTGTGTGTTAAGGGATAGCACACCCTTTCTACAACTCAAGAGAGTTTAGTAGGCCACACTAGAGTAGGTAGTGCATACACCACACCTCACTAGTAATGTCTTCAAAGCCAGGACCCAGTGAGTCCTTGCCAGAAGCCAGTGGGCTTCTTCCCTCCAAGTATGATAAACTCCCATTCTTGGAATTGAGAGCATTATGCAATACTAGGAAGTTGAAGGCAGGCAAAAGTGCCAGCACCCAACACCTCAGGGAGGTGTTACTAGCTGATGATCTCAGCAGACCCATAGGGTCTGAAGGGGTAGGCAGAGAGGGTGGGGCAGAAGATGAGGAAGGGGCCAGGGGTGAAGAAACCCAGGCCCCCCCCTCTGAAACTGGCCAGGAAGGTGAAAATGACCTTGTCCTGGATAACCCAATTCCTCCTGTGGAGGAGGAGGAGGGGGATCAGAATGACCTCCCCTTTGTCCCCCCAGGAAGAGTACTGAGTGTGCCCAGAAGGTCTAGATCTCCTTCTCAGGAGTCTAACCACTCTGACACCTCAATAGGGACCTCTGTCTCCTCTCATAGGAGGGAATCCTCTCATGAAAGGAGAAAGAGATTGCTTCAGTATGAACAAGCCCAGCTTGAGCTCAGAAAACAGCAATTGGCTATAGACAGGGAGTCCCTAGATCTCTATAGAGAGAGACAAAAGATGGGACTAGAGTCCCATGGTGGCAGCAATTTCCCAAGAGATAGGGAAAGGTCTTATGACCATAGAAACCTGAGCAAGATTGTCCCTCCCTACCAGAGTGGGGATGACATCCACAAATGGATAACTGCTCTAGAGAGGGCCTGTAAAGTACAGAGGGTCCCTCAGGAGCAGTGGGCAGCAATCTTGTGGCTCTCCTTTGCAGACAAAGGTAGAGACAAGCTCCTCACTGTTAGAGAGGAGGATGCTGATAATTACAAAGTCTTGAAGAGTGCTCTAATTGATGGGTTTGGCCTAACCACTGAACAATACAGGTTAAAGTTCAGGGATACCCAAAAAGCACAGACTCAAGACTGGGTGGACTTTGTTGATTGTTCTGCCAAGGCTCTGGAAGGTTGGTTATTGGGCAGTAAGGTATGTGACTTCACAGGATTGTACAATCTTATCATGAGGGAGCAGATCCTTAACAATTGTCAAAATCAGCTGTTGCATCAGCACCTGGTGGACTCTGATCTGACCTCTCCCCAAGAATTGGGAAAGAAGGCAGACAAATGGGTCTGAACCAGGGTGAGGCAGAAGGTACAGAACCAAGGTGGTGACCCTAAGAAGCAAGATTCGAAAAACTCTGATAAGGGTGGGGGGAAGGGTAAAGACCAAAAGTCTTCACAAGGCCCCCAAAAATCTTCTTCAGGTGGGGATTCACAGTCTACCAAAGGGAAAGGCCAAAAGAAACCCTGGTGCAAGGTCTGTAAGCAAAAGACCCACTGGACCAGTGATTGCACCAAGTCCAAAGACTCTACTCCAGCCCCCACCAATGCCCCTAAGGCACCTGCTCCCCCTAGTGCAGTTACAGTTGGTGGTGGGACTACACAAGCCAAGGGTTTAGTAGGGTTGACCCTGGGTAAGGAGATGAGCTCTGACCTAGTCAGAGAACTCACTCAGGCTGTCCTAGTCTGTGATGGAGGCTTGGATATGACCTCCTCTGTGAGTCCCAGTAATCTGGGCAAGTACAGGCAACAGCCCTTAATCAATGGAAAAGAGGCTTTAGCATTTAGGGACACAGGGGCAAGTGTCACCATGGTGACACAAGACCTTGTGAATCCTGGGCAGATTATACTTG
Organism: Calotriton arnoldi; assembly: GCA_963921515.1. Classification (NCBI taxonomy): domain Eukaryota; kingdom Metazoa; phylum Chordata; class Amphibia; order Caudata; family Salamandridae; genus Calotriton; species Calotriton arnoldi. Next base: position 30,550 of record CAWUFW010026268.1, on the reverse strand, counting down.
GTGAAATGTACCAAGTGACCAATGCTAGCAACGTCAGAACAGACCATACTCTGGCAGTTGTTAACTTCTCCTGGGGAGGGGTAACTGTCCTTAAGAAGGTTGTGGTAAGTGCAGACCTACCCGTTGAATGCTTGCTTGGCAATGACTTAGAAACTTCAGCTTGGGCAGAAGTGGAGCTCAGGACCCATGCAGAAATGCTGGGCATCCCTGCAGATGTGTTTGCTGTGACCAGGTCACAAGCCAAAATGTCTAACACTGAACAGGCCTTGGATTCTGGAATAATGGACCAAGTGCCCTCCAAGAAGAGGAGTAGTAGGGTAAAGGCAGTGCCTTCCCCTTGGCTCAGAAGGAAGATCAGTCTCTTGAGGGGGATGATCTCAGTCCTGAGGAAGGAACTGTCCCAGAGGAGCTTGAACCTGACCAGGTTGAGTTCTTGGGGACAGGGGGCCCTTCCAGGGCAGATCTGATCCAGGAGCAGCAGAGCTGCCCCTCTCTTGAACCCCTCAGACAGCAAGCTGCTGCTGAGGCTGCTGGGAAAGCTAGTGGTCCCCATACTGTGTATTGGGATGATGGACTCTTGTACTCAGATGTAGAGACCCCAAGCCTGGTGCCACCAGGAGGTTGATTATACCTCTGAAGTTCAGGGGCTTCCTATTGACCCTAGCCCATGACATTCCCTTAGCAGGTCACCTGGGCCAGAACAAGATTTGGGACAGAATTGTCCCTCACTTTCACTGGCCCCACATGTCTGAAGACACCAAGGAGTTTTGTCGCTCCTGTGTAACCTGCCAGGCCAGTGGCAAGGCAGGTGGCACTACAAAAGCCCCCCTGATACCACTACCTGTGGTGGGGGTTCCCTTTGAAAGGATGGGGATTGACATTGTTGGTCCCATGGATCCCCAAACAGCATCTGGGCACAGGTTTATCCTGGTGGTAGTGGATCATGCCACCAGGTACCCAGAGGCTATTCCCCTTAGGACCACTACAGCACCTGTGGTGGCAAGAGCCCTCCTGGGAATTTTCTCAAGAGTGGGCTTCCCTAAGGAGGTTGTATCAGACAGGGGTGCTAACTTTATGTCTGGATACTTAAAAGCAATGTGGAAGGAGTGTGGAGTGACTTACAAGTTCACCACACCCTATCACCCACAATGCAACGGTTTAGTTGAGAGATTCAACAAAACCTTGAAGGGCATGATTAAAAGGCTCCCAGAAAAGCTTAGGCGAAGATGGGACATACTCTTGCCCTGCCTTTTATTTGCATACAGGGAGGTGCCTCAAAAGGGGTTGGCTACAGCCCTTTTGAACTTTTGTTTGGTCACCCTGTCAGGGGTCCATTGTGCTTGGTGAAGGAAGGATGGGAGTTACCTCTCAAGCCCCCAAAGCAAGACATAGTGGACTATGTACTTGGTCTCCGCTCCCGGATGGCTGAGTATATGAAAAAGGCAACTAAAAACCTTGAGGCTAGCCAGGAACTTCAAAAAGCCTGGCATGACCAAAGGCTGTACTGACTGTTTACCAGCCAGGACAGAAGGTGTGGGTGTTGGAGCCAGTGGCCCCAGCAGCTCTCCAAGACAAATGGAGTGGACCCCACACCATTGTTGAACAGAAGGGTGAGGTTACCTATTTGGTGGACCTAGGAACACCCAGGAGTCACCACAGGGTTCTCCATGTCAACAGGTTAAAACCATATGTGGACAGGGCAGACATGGGCTTGCTCATGGCTACTGATGAGGGACAGGAGGAAGAGAGTGACCCACTCTCTGACCTGCTCTCACAGAACCCTGATGATGGGTCAGTGGATGGTGTAGCCTTGGCAGGCAGCCTCACTACCCAGCAGCAGACTGATTGCAGACAGGTGCTCAATCAGTTCAGACACATATTCTCACTGACACCCAGTCAGACTACCTGGTGCACTCATGAAGTGGACACTGGGGACAGTCTGCCTATTAAAAATAAGATTTATAGGCAACCTGACCATGTCAGGGACTGTATCAGGACAGAAGTCCAGAAGATGTTGGATTTGGGAGTTATTGAACCCTCAGATAGCCCTTGGGCTAGTCCAGTGGTCCTTGTGCCAAAACCTCACACCAATGGTGGGAAAAGAGAGATGAGGTTTTGTGTGGACTACAGGGGTCTCAATGCAGTCACTAGGACTGATGCCCATCCAATACCAAGTGCAGATGAGCTATTAGACACTTTGGCCTCAGCCAAGTATCTAAGCACATTTGACCTGACAGCTGGCTACTGGCAGATCAGACTAGCTGATGATGCAAAGCCAAAGACAGCATTCTCAACCCCTAGTGGGCATTATCAATTTGTGGTGATGCCCTTTGGTCTGAAGAATGCACCTGCCACTTTTCAGAGGTTGGTGAATACAGTCCTTACAGGTCTGGAAGCCTATAGTGCAGCATATCTAGATGATATTGCTGTCTTTAGCTCCACCTCGGAGGATCACCTGGTCCACCTCAGAAATGTTTTGCAGGCCCTGCAGAAAGCAGGCCTGACTATCAAGGCCACAAAGTGCCAGATAGGGCAGAGTCAGATTGTGTACCTGGGCCACCTTGTGGGTGGAGGCCAGGTTCAACCACTGCAGAGCAAGATCCAGACCATCATGGACTGGACTGCTCCAACTACCCAGACTCAGGTGAGAGCCTTCTTAGGCCTGACTGGGTACTATAGGAGATTTGTCAAGGGGTATGGATCAATAGTGACACCCCTGAATGACTTAACTTCCAAGAAAATGCCCAAAAAGGTTCAGTGGACAGTTAGCTGTCAAAAGGCATTTGATGACCTAAAGCAGGCCATGTGCACTGCTCCCATTCTACAGAGTCCTGATTACTCCAAGAAGTTCATTGTCCAAACAGATGCATCTGAATTGGGGGTAGGGGCTGTACTGTCACAATTGAATGATGAAGGTCAGGATCAGCCAGTAGCTTTTATTAGCAGAAGGCTGACCCCTAGAGAGAAACGTTGGTCAGCCATTGAGAGGGAGGCCTTTGCTGTGGTCTGGGCTCTGAAGAAGTTGAGGCCATACTTGTTTGGTACTCACTTCCTTGTTCAAACAGACCATAAACCCCTCTTATGGCTAAAACAAATGAAGGGTGAAAACACCAAACTGCTTAGGTGGTCCATTTCCCTACAGGGGATGGACTTCACAGTGGAACATAGACCTGGGAGTAACCATGCCAATGCAGATGGACTCTCTAGGTACTTCCAATTAGAACATAAAGACTTAACTGGGCAAGGTTAGTTTAATGTCCCTACGTTTGGGGGGGGGGTTGTGTAGGAGAGTAGGATCTGCTTCACATGGGTACCCCCACTTTTTGCTGATGCTTCACTGTTTTTCGACCTTAGTCTGGCTGGGGCCCTGCTAATCAGAACCCCAGCCTAGCTGCTTCCTCTTTAAAATGGTTTCCATGTGCCTTAGGCACATCTCTAATTGGAATCTGGAGTGCCCTTATAAGTCCCTAGTATATGGTATACTATGTACCCAGGGCATAGGTACCTCAGAGGCCTACCAGGGGCTGCAGCATGTATTGTGCCACCCCTGGAAGGCCATCCAAAATGACACCACAGGTCTGCTACTGCAGCCTGGTTAAGGTGGTGCATGCACCCCTTACTGTGATATAGGCTACCTATATCACTACATACATACACACATATAAACCTATAAGTCACTCCTATGGCAGGCCTTATCAATCCTGAAGGCAGAGTGCGTGGTTCCTATGTGAGAGGGTGCCCCTGCATGAGCTGGGCCCCTCTGCAGCGTTCGGAGACCCTTCTCTGATGCTGTTTGTAGTGCAGCCCGACCATATACTCTTAAGCGCATTATAACCTCGCGTTAAATGCTAACTTTGGGATGGCTGCACGGAAACATGTCGTGTTTGGTGTCAAACATCTTGGAATACTACCCCCCCGCCAGTTCTGGCAGCGGGGGTAGCATTCCACCCTTCTAGAGGGAGAGACATGTACACACTGGTATACCCGGTACTGACTTTCCAGAGCCCTGGCATCACAAAATGGATGCCGCTGCCACAGACACGAGTCTGGCCTCCTGCTGCTGACCGAAACTCCGGCAGGGGAGGCCTGGACAATAGGTTTCCTGTCCCAGGGAGGTGTAACCACCTCCCCAGACAGGATAGTGTGTATTGGGGTGGGCGGGAGCACTCTCTGGTGCTTTGAAGTCCTGCACTGGGGGCACATTTGGTGTCCCTGTGCATACCCCAGTTCAAACCGGTTCAGGGGCTTCCAGCCCCTGCTCTGGCGCGAAACTGGACAAAGGGAAAGGGGTGTAACCACCCCTCTGCCCTGACCCTCCCATAGGTGGGGCCACAGAGTATGTCCAACCCCCTACCTTAGTATAAGTATGGGACCCCAGTCCTTAGGACTTTAGATTAACCTGGACGAAACTCTGACACAGAATCCTGGACCTTCGACGCTCTACTTCAAGATTAGAGGACTGAAGAATCTCCCTTGGGGTCAAGGAGTGACTCCCCTGCTTGGCAGGCACCAAAGAAGCAATTGTCCGGTCTGCATCGCTGAAGCTCCCGCCGGACGCCGAAGTCTTTGCATCACCAGAGGTAGATTTCCAGACTTCGCCGAGGCTGCCCTGAGTCCCCAGCAAAGCTGAGGCCCGTAGCTGTCGTGGGTAACGTGGAACCGTGACCCCTGGACACCGATCGCATTTGCAAGTGCATCCTCTTCTGGGTCTCCCATGAAGTCGTGCTTTGGGCTCCGAGTAGCCCCAGCCTCCAGCACCAACTGCACCGAAGATCCCTGGCCTCCACTCCACGAGTGTCCTGTGAGCCAGCTCCACGTGCATCGACTTGAGGCTCCTTCGCGGTCGCTAGTCCGTTGGCTAGTAGGCCCTCCCGAAGGCCAATCTTCTTCTGCTTGGGCTCCCTGGTTGCTCCAGGTGTGCCCTGACTTACCCCCGCTGGGTGAGTCCCACAGACCTTGCTGGTCTGCAACATCGTCCTTCTTCCATTTCCACGAGACTTGCCGTTGCCAAGGCTTGTTGGGTCCAATCCGGTCGCCGACACCCCTGCAATCGACAAACGTCGTGGGACAGCCCGAATCCAGCTCCTGGTCGTCGTCGACGCCTCCTGGACCTCGTGGCTGAAGAGTCAAGACGACCGTCAACCTACCTGAAGCACTCGACATCGGTGGGCAAGTTGCCAAGGCTTGTTGGGTCCAATCCGGTCGCCGACACCCCTGCAATCGACAAACGTCGTGGGACAGCCCGAATCCAGCTCCTGGTCGTCGTCAACGCCTCCTGGACCTCGTGGCTGAAGAGTCAAGACGACCGTCAACCTACCTGAAGCACTCGACATCGGTGGGCATCTGCTCATCGCCTTCCTGGTCACTGGCTAGTGACCCAGACTCTGTCCCCTCTGCTTTCAGGTTCTTCAGATCTTCGATCCACCTTTGGATCCACCCGAACACTTTCGACTTGGCCGCCAGCAGCACTTTGCAGCAGATCGCCATTGAAAGCGACGACGAAACCTGACCCCGAAAGACACCTATGCACCCGGCTCCCCTGGGTGAAGTAACTCGAGTACTCCGGTGCTCCCATGGGTATTGACACTAGAACAGCCTAGTTCTCAAAGGGTTTGCTCCAAGTCCTCCTCTAAGTGTCCCTTTTCTTTTAAATTCAAATCGCGACTTTCCCCATAGAAGTTAACGCCGATTCGCGGCTGTGTTCATACACTGCACGTGTCCCCGTGGGTCCCCTGTGTCACTGCCTTGGGTGGTTCCTTGTGGTCCAAGCACTTCTACAGGCTCTAGGCCCTGTGTCTAGCTCAGTTGTGGTTCTTATACCACTTTATTGGTATATGGTTTGGTACGCCCCTAGGGCTCAAACGTGTATTTGTGCTATTACTGTAGATAACTAACTTATAATTTATGTTCTTCGAACTCTAGCCTCATAAAGAGACTAGAGGGGTGTGTTTAGCAATAAATACATATATTTTGAATATATACCTGGTGTGGTCCTCTTTCATTTGGTCACTCAAGAGATTATAGACTGGTAAAACAAGCTGCTTTACATTCCTTCAAGACTTAGCCTGAAGGCTGCTCTCCATAGCTACCACTAGGATAGCTTTCAATAAAGGTTGTCTTTAACCTATCTCCAATAAGGGGTTGTTTGGACTGGTGCAAGGTGCCCACTATAATTAGTGGACAGCATATGCCAGGCCAACTTCTCACACTTTTGAATTATTATTATTATATATTCATTTATATTTTGTTCCATTGTCCCCCACAGATTAATTATGTGCTCATGAATGTATTGTGATACAGAAGCCCCTCACACCACGTAATTTATATATGTCCATGATCCACGGATGGTATCTTACCACCAAGAGAATTATGTCTTCTGCGCCCTGACGAAGGAACTTGTTGGCAAAGGTTCCACTCCGAAACGCGCGTCGGCGCTGTTTTCTGTTTTGTAAATATTTTTGTATTTCATGAACTGTAATTATTTATGTATTATTGTGAGTTGTGTGTCATTTTCGTCTCTCCCATTTGTTATATGTATGGTATGATTGATGTTCTTGTGGCTTGTGGTGTTAGTTTGTATATTCTTCGTTATGTTTCACTTGGGGCTGCTTTACTTGAATTCTGTACAGTAAAGTTGTTTATACAAATGAATTTATATATAAACTAAAAAGATATTTTTGATAAAATAAAAAATTTAAAAATAGTGATCTTGTGGGACAATGTTGTGTTTTTGAATTTAGGATGTATCGCCTATGTATTAATTAATGTGTAGGGAGAGGTATTCTGTTTTTGTTGAAGATTAAGTGATTTGCCCAGAATCACAGGACGCTGAGCCGACACCAAGACCAAGACTCGAACCTGGTTACCCAGTTCTAAAGTCGGCAGCTCTGGCTAGAATTATCCTTCATTCTGCCGGCAAGCTAGGTGACGCTGGTAGTCAGTCGTAGGCTCCCTACATTTTGAGTCATCAATATAGGCTCCTTCGTTGGTGTATCCTCTGATGTCTCGATGTGTTATTTCTGGGGAGAGCATGCACAGTACTTTGCCAATGCTACGTTTTTCGCAATAAAGCGATTTACTGGTTAATGGCGAGGAGTGTATTTTCATAATTTTAAAATTATGTAAGTAACTAAGCACTGTCAGTTTAGAATTATTTTAATGTTTGTATTTAATAATACAATGAAAAAAACGAATGAAATTGTGTTATTTACGAGCCTCAGATGCAGAACTGCAACTAATAGAAAGTAAAAACGTTCTGTGTATCAGCAGCTTGCACTCGGGGGCCAATAGGAGAAGCGAAGGGCGTGCACATTTTTACTGGCAACCAATGGGAGTCACCATACATTCAGCCAATCTGAGCCTGTGCAGCCATGTCACCACCCCCACCCCAGCTTCCTTCTCTAAACGCTTAGGATTTTTTTAAAAATGAGCGGCTGGCATGATTGAAAGTAAAAAAATAAAACAACGATTTGGGCGAGCTGCACACAAAAAGACGAGTGGTCAATAATTTAATGTGAAAAATAATATATATTCGCAATGCCATAGGTCTCGCATTTAAATACGAGACCTATGGCATTGCAAACAAGTGGCTGCCATTGTCCCGGCTGCTTCGAAAGTGAAAGTGTGCATGGCGCGCTAAATGTAAGCAAAGCACGACGTGCCTGAAGTAGGAGAAACTCAATAAAGAAAATAGTGCTTACAAGACTAAATAACAGTACCGTGTAACAACCGAGGTAAAGGGGCCAGTGGCAAAAGCAGGTTACAAATGAAGAAAAGGCGGTACTAAGGAGGGTCTAACAAACCGATTACTGAATCAGGAGCCTGCATTTACGAAGGACAAACACAGAAGCCAATGACAAATATGGTTAGAGAGTGGGCGGGGCTTCTCTTCCATACTCTACTACAACAGATCGCCAGAGCAGCACATGCGCGCTGGCTCAGGCTCGACCTAAAAACAAGGACGCACTTCCTCCAAGCCTCAGAACAAAGGGGCCCAGATAGAGTGGAACAGAGGTAGTAGAAGGAGGCAATAAAAATGTCACAAAAGGATACCCAGAGCCAGAAAAACCAATCAGAAGGGTTGGCCGCTGAAATCCAAAGAATCTGATCAAAAAGAGATGTCAGACCTAATTCGGAGGGCCTCGGGGCAAGCAGGGGCTACTGGGTTTCAACAGTGAGGGGTGATGTTGTTTACCTCTGGTGTCCTCTGGACCATCGCCTATGGGACACCAAAACTGGGCCAAGTACAACCCATTAAGCACTTGACTCTGAGGGTCCGACCTTAGGTCGGAGGTTTTCCAGCTTCCCGACCTAGATCGTCAGTTTCACTTCTGACCGCCTAATTACAATTTAGGCGGTTTTAAGTGAAACCAGGCTGTCATTCTGGCTGGATTCCGTTGTGCTGAAGCAACCCGTCTGCCAGTCGGAGACCAGCCATGTAATCCATAGAAATGGTGTTTTATGCCGTCCGGATTACGATGCTCATTTTCCGGCATGCTTTCCAAGCCGGGCTTTCCGACATGGAAGGCCTGTCATAATATTTAATTTCCAATATTTCTGTCTCTCCATATTTTTTAAAACTATATTTTGTCCAAGCATCAAACCTTGTGCTTTTAAGGTACACCATTTAACAAGAATTACCACTGTTGTGAATGCCCAGATTTGCCTTATCACTCAGTAGTCCCTAATGGATGGTCAGTTTGCAGTCATCTTGAATGCTTGTTTGGATTTTCACTTAGAAACCATGATTGTCAGGCCATATGTCAACCATCAATCCTAGAGCATACTCAGATCTGGACCGTCACTCAGCAATCATTAGTTAATGCTTAGATTTTTACTCACTAATTCTGAGTACATATCCATGTTTGAATCATGACTCATTAATAATGGCACATTCCATTTGCAAACACATCAACAAGAACATTACATTTGCTAATGTTGTAATAACCAATTTCCATGTATAAATATCTATGCTGATGACAGTACACCGCTCTGCATCCTTCTTCAGCATGGATTACTTTATTTGTGTTTCCACCTTGTGCTTCCGGCTCACGAGGATGCATTACGAATAGGACCTTACTACAGGTCCCTCTGAAGTCAGCAGACAGGGTACAGTACATACCCATATGGTGACTATCACTCTGTAATACTGACACATTCCATTTGCAAAAATATCAACAAAAATCTAAATTTACTATTACCTCAAAAATAATTTTCATAGATAAATGGCTTAGGATCTCATATAGCCCATGGCAGGAGGTCCACGTACCCAGCACGTGGGACTAGCTATGGCCTCCATTCCTCTGGTGGAGAACCATCCAGCCTTTTATGGGCCCACCCCTCAATGGCTGAGATCATCATCTTACAATGCCACCATCAACGCAGTTGATCCACAATGGGCTGAACGCAACGTCAAGCAGGTGCCATGTTGTTTTTCAAAAATAAACTTAGAAAACAGGATTTTATTTTTGAAAAGCAAACAATATATGGGTCTTGTGTGCAAGGAGATTTCTCACTGTATGATGAGGCCAGCTATTGATTTCCAGACCCGGTCCACTATGCCTTGCATGTCAGTCCCAGGCAGGGAAATCTAGTGACAGTCACATGCACTTAGTAGGGTGGGGTGACCATCTATATGATCTTCTGTCCCTGTGTGGATGCACCATCAGGTCCAGCTGAGGCTATGCTAGTGAAAACTCTGCAATTTCCCCCCTTCTAAATGGGGTGGAAGAACCATGAGTTTGGCCATTCACTCTCCAAACTCTAACTGGTCCACAGTTTTTATGTTATTGACAATAGGCCCCTCTCATTCCTCCTCAACAGTGATTTCTTTATCGCTCCAATCTCCTTGTGCTAATAGCTGCACAAGGTGCAGTTCCTTAGATCATTCCTCGTGGTTTCTCTAAAGTCAGCAGAATAGGTGTAGGACGCCCCCTGAAGCCTGCAGTATCTAATGTTGTTACTATAGTTCCCAATATAATGAAATACAAAATACTTTATTGCAGTGGTGGCCAGTAATTTTAGCAGGGAAGGGGGTGGACAGGACACGCATGCACACATACACACTCACTCACACCCATACATTCACAACACTCACTCCCGAATATTTATACATACACACACAAACGCACGCACACACCAAAAAAAAAAAAAATCACACCTGTGCAGCTCTGTCTCGGAAGTCCCAGGAGGGTTGGGACTGATGTCTTCTCTCATTGGCTGGCCTTAGGTCAGCTAATGAGTGGAAACAGCAGTCCCTACCTTGTCACAGAGTGGGATGGGGTCAGTGAGAGTTGCTGACCCCACCCTACTCTGTGACGAGGTGTCAGTGATTAACACTCGGCCCTGGGCACTTCAGGGCTTGAAACTGAAGCACTTAGGTCAAGGCAATCAGTGACGCTCCTCCATCGTCACATAGGGGAGGCCCTCGAGCTGCTTTGCCAGGCTGAGGAGGTCATGCCCACAGGAGCTGTGACATCTTTAGCCCGGCAAGGCTCAGCTCAGGCCGCTCCACCTGTTAGGATGGGCCACGGCTGCTTCATTTTCATGATAAGTCAAACAATCATTGTGTCGCTTGCGTCCTCTGAAGTTAGCAGTCAGGGTGTTGTACCTCAGTATTGTGTTGCATAGTATTGTTGCATTGCACAGTTTTACACTACACTGCATCAATGAAGAACAGCATTAGCAGGGATTAGTGGCACACCAGTATGAGAAAAAATTTGAGGCAGTGGCAGCCTTTTAGGCTTGGACTATGGACTGGGATAAGGTAGAAGAAAGAGCGGAATACCAGCTACATCTGCAATACATTAATTGTCAGGGTGAACCACAGAAAGTCACTAATTTAACCTGTGCTTAATCCTCTTGTAGCAATACACAAAGGAGCCAGGCTTAACTTAGAGGCAATGTATAAAGTATATATGCAGCACACAAACAGTAGTAAAGTGAATACACAACACAAGAAAAACCGAAACAAATTTAGAAAAATAGAGTCAAATTTAATAAATCAAATGATACCAGAATGGCATAAATCCAATCAGTAGAACTAAAGATATACAATTTTAAACTCTTTAGTGGAAATAGTGCCTAAAAGCAGAAAGTGCCACTCGCAGTCACCTGGTTGCACTAGACCGGAGGAAGTCCCAAGTTCAGGCCAACCACGATGGAGTGTGGGTCAGCTACAGGGTCCAGCAAAAAAGTTACCTTTTAAGTCAAGTTCTAAGAGTTCATTCCGCTTTTGGAGGAGGCCATGAGAAGCAGTCAGAGTGCTGCGGGTGGTCGCTGTAGGTGAAGAGCAGGCTGGTAGTAGTGGGCCATAGTCGCTGTTGTTGCTGTCATCACAGTAGCATGAATAACCGATCGGGCATCATGGACGGTTGTTACTGAAACCTATCGCTGGTGGTCACCCCAGCCTGTCGCTGCTGCTGCTGCACAAATTGCGGCTCTTGCATTGTTGGTCTTCACTGGTGGTCACTGTAGCACGACGATCTGGTCTCACTTGAGCTTCGCAGTGGTAGTGGTCCTGGGAGCAGGAGTCTCAGGGCAAACGGGACCGTTTGTGGTCGCAATGAGCCAAAACTTCGGGATTTTGACTCTTTGCTGTAGAGGAGTTCAATCTGAGGCCAGCCAAGGGCCCTGGAGCTGTGGAGGGAACTCTTGGTGATCAGGGACTCTCTCCAGCAAAAGCCAGCAAGGCTCAGGCAGGTCAAGTTGCAGGTCCAGTTGCAGCAAGTCAGATGGGCAGTTGCAAGGGAGGCCTCTAAAGCTTGTTGTGTCCCTGTAGCTCACACAGGAGGTCAGCCAACAGACCCTTGTGGTCACTCTGTTTAGCCTGGGATGAAGGCAAGCAGGTTGAGTTTTCCTTCTCAGACAGCAAGGTAGTCCTTCAAGCAGCAGGACAGTCTTCTGGCAGCAGAGCAATTCTTCTTATGAAATTTCCACAGGTCCTGAAGTGTTCTGATGAGCGGCTATGGAAGTCCAATATTTATTCCTGGTGCCAGCCTCGTGTGGAGAGACAACCTATCCTACCATCACATCTGGTTCTGGAAAGTTCTTCCCATATTAAGGCTCCAAATTGTCTGGATGTGACAAACGGCAGAGCAAGTCTGGTGTCAGGTTCTTTTATGTATGCAGAAGCCCTTTGTAGAGTAAATGGGGCTGGGCACTTCTGTCTGGATGGCCCATCCAGTCCACTCCTAAGCCCCCTTTGTGTTATTACCTGGAAGAATACACAAACCCCAGTAGCAGAACCATTCACAGTCATATGACCCCGAACACTGGCAGTAGGCACAAATGATTGGGACAAGAAAATGCCAACTTTCTAAAAGCAGTTCAAAAACTGGTGTTAAGCATGCACCAGAAACTGGATGCAACATTCGTAGAAACCACGATGAGTCAATCATCAAGCGTAAACCAGTCTAATCAATTTCATCCTATTTCAATCCATTTGAACATGTATTCATCTTGAACATTTCTTCCGTATGTTTATCCTGACATTTGTAATTTCGATGTTTAAATGCATATAGGTGTCCCTCCATGCCTTATTCTACAGCATGTTGAAATACCAGTATGTCACATAACAATAATGTTGCAACCCAATGCATTTCAGGCATTCGCCCTTCCTCAGGGGTAACTGTTGGTGTAAAAAAGGAGCACATAAAAATTGGCGAATGCCTATTATTTTGCATTAATAAACGACTGAGCCATTGTTTCTAAAACAATAAACAGTGTACCCTTCATGCGTGAAATGTTAAAAAATATTCTGTGTTTCTCAATAATACCATTAAAAAATAAAATACAGTTAAACCTGTGACTTCAACCATAATAAAACAAGCTGTCCATATAATCAGTAAACTGACTGGAACAACCAGCCCAGTGATCAACCACAAGTGAAAAACAAATGTGTACAGAGTTTCCTTCTTAACGTAATGTGCAATAAATTACGTGACCTTTAGTCTAAGTGGAAACCATAAGAACAGACAAAATACATACACCCCATTGAATCCTTTAGCACTAGTTTTTGAATTGCATTAATTACTAAGTGATATGGGACAGAGCACCTATCTGAATAGCACCCTAGACATTCTGCCTTTGAGCATTGGAGTAAAAAATAAGATTACGGAGTACATAAGGTGTGCAGGCTACCAGCTTTATCTTCAACTTTCTAAAAGCCACAATTCCAGAATTGTAACTTAAAATCAGACTTCACCATTAAAGAGGATTTTAAATTAAAATTCATTTTAGTATAAGCCGTAAATTTCTACCTGTTCCCAATCCAAAGTTAGCAATTATTAAATGTAATTAGGTAACCCAGTGTTAGTCAATGAGAGAGATATGCCTTGCAACAGTGAAAAACGACTTTAGGAGAAAATTAGAGGAGAATTCCTTCCAAGCTGACACTGGGGCCTGCATGCTGAATCTCCGACTAGCAACGGTCTGACATCCCTTGCGGGGTGTCGTCCTTGAAGCAGAGATGTGGTCCTTCATTCTTAAACATCAGGTGAGGGGGCTGGTTCCTCCCTAGGGGTTTCTTGGCTACATACATACATATACGCATATACATGCTACACACACAGATCTAGGCTAGGTACATTTAGGCAAATTACTTAGGGCACGCATGTTAGGAATGTGCAAGTGCTACTGTTTTTATCTGAACTGCTTATGTTCATCTTATTAGCACTATGGTAGAAATATATCTACTATTTACTATATTGGTACTTGCTATCTCTTTAGTATGCTTCTGTCTCCTGATTGTCGCAGAAAATATGTTTTACACAAGACTGAAGCTGGACAAAAAAATACTTATTTGTCCTAATCGCCCTCCTGTGTATTTTCTGAGAATAAGTGAGTGACTGAGCGAAAAGTACTGTACTAGTTTCCACGATCCCTGAGGATTCAGGGTTGTCATGTTCAGTGGTTGCCAGAAACTACCTACGCCACTGTAAGATACAGGGGGGCAGCGGCGGTGCGTCCATTGGGGCGTTGGGGCGTTGCCACCCCGCCCGCAGCTCCCTCGGCGTCTCTGAACTTAAGTAAACTCTCAGTTTACTTAAGTTCAGAGACGCCGAGGGAGAACTGACAATCATGCCAGTCAGCATGACGTCGGACCGCCCACCCCCTTCAGAGTCTGAAGGGGTTGGGCGGTCCTGCGTCATGTTGACTGACAGGCATTGTCAGTCAGACCGTCACCAGGGGCATGCAGCAGCACAATGCACAAGTGATGAGTGGGGAAGGTCGGCGAATTTTCCGCCGTGCCCAGTCATGCGCACTAGGGGCTGCACAGGCTGGCGCATGCCCATTAGGAGAGCGAGGGTTGAGCAAAGGCTCAAACCTCGGTCTCCTAATGGGCAGGCGGGCGGAGAGTAACCGTGCCCTAAGACAATCCTGGCGCTGCTGGCAGCACCAGAATTGGCTGAGAGGGGTTGCCACCCACTTGCCAGCAGTGATGCAGCTGTTCCGTTCCTGTAGGCGCCAACGGACCCGAGGCGGCGCGGACCTGCTCAGGTAGGATTTTTATTTTCTCTTAAAACTCCCCCCCACCCGGGCACTCACCCCCCCCGTGACAACCCCCCCCCCCCGCGACACCCCACCCCCGCGAGCCGCGACTGCTTACAATACACACTGGTTCCCCTTCATCACTGAAAAGAACTCGGAATCTTAACTTACATCTCACTTTTTTCCCTCTTATTTTCTCATTATTTGAGTTGCAATTCTTTGTAGCTTTGTCTATTCACATATTATTTGTCGTTGTAGCTTTTTCTATTCACATATTATTTGTTTTTGTTCCTCTTTGGTTGCGATATTACAGTCCAGATGTGTTTAATTTCCTGTCTTGTTTTGTGGAATGCAAGATTGTTAGGCCTTTGGGTGGTATTACTTCCTGCTGGATTATGCTTCACACATTTGTACTTATAGATATTAAAAGACAATGCTATGTGTACACATGAAACATCCTGCCTTGTTTGGGCTCGTGAGTGTAAGTTGGCTGACGTGCTTTGAGAGAAGAACATCCTGGCTCTTTTTCTGCTCGTCAACAAGCTGTCTTTGTGACAAGACCACCTCTGGTCACCTCCTGTAAACCGGAGATATGTCGGCATTCCTCTTTTTCCAGTCCACACACAGTATGGGGCAGGTGGGCGGGACCAGGGGAGCTGCTGGTAACTTGGGCAGTAATGGTTAGAGTGAGAAGGCTTCCGGCGGCGCCCATGGTTTTAAAACATTTATTTATTTTCAGTCGGTTGGAAGAAATGAAGGAAGTTGGTGTAAGTAAAAAGAAATCGCCAACGCTGTGTGTAAAAAGTGAGTGCTAATGCAAACATCCTAACGCCAGCATTACTAGAAAGAGCACTTTATGGGTTTGGCCTGAAACCTTTTTTTTTTTTTTTCCATCGAAGGCAGAGTGGGCATAGGGAAAACAAGGTAAATGAGACGTGATGCACAGCGTCTCGTTACCAGCCCCCTGGGATCCAGAGTCTGTAGATGAAACCTTCTTATGCCCCCACGCCACCCTGACAAACCGCGGCCACCCTTTGCTGAGTTAGAGAGATGATCATACGGCCAGCTGTTAATGTTTCAGTTCTCTTCCCCCCCGAACCAGAAAAGTCCACGGAGCCCGGGCTAGTTGGGGACGTCATCAAAACCTCTGAGGCGGACTCGAGCTGGCATGTGCAGTGGGCCCTGTGCCACACTGGCCTCACCTCGCAAGACATGACACCTGCAGAGCACTTAGCAGCCAAGTACATGGGTTTATTTATTTATTTGCTTTTTCGTTAGTTTTCTGTAGCGTGAGAAAGAACGTAGGGTAGAGATTTCCAGCATCAGACCTGTGCACGCGGCACCTCCACAGGTAATCTTTGCTGCAAAGCGAGGGGCTCTTTAGGGCTTGCCTGACATAGTTTACATACTCCACAGGGTGCTGGTTGTGGCTGTTTTCGCCCTCTTCTATTTACCCACTGTGTGTGTATATTACTCATTAGGGGGATTGAGTGGTCCTACTTCCCACTGGGTCTTTTCAAGGCTATAGGATATAATTGTTACCTGTAAATATCCCCTCTCCATTCTATACGGTACTAAATATTCACAGACTATGCAAATTAGCTAATTTTGCGCCTTCGTCTCCTGCCTCTTCTGTGCCTCACTTGGATGAATCTCCAAATACCCCTTATGTGTGGGTCTTTTGGTTCCCCCGTGACACGAAGCTGGGCCTTACATTGCTGCCATCCCTACATGCTGTGTCTTTTCCTGTCAGCTGTGTCCTCGCCGCTCCCTGTTTCTTTTTGTGTCTGCTGTCTGTGGGAGGTGTGCACGTAGTTCATCCATGGCTGCTTCACTTGTATTCTTTCCCGTGTCTGCAAGGATGAACCTGTGTTCTTGGGATCTGTGCGGTGTAACAGCGGCTTCGGACCTTCATTTCAGATTTTAGCATGTGTTTTGTTAATTTAATCCCCTTATTTGTAAAGACTATTGGGACATTTTGAGATCAGTGTCTTTTTATGAGAGGGTTTGGTTCCCCTGTCGCATGTCTGGTTTATTCAGGTTTGCTTCAGAATTCTCAGTGCCTGGGTCGGGATTCTGTGTTTTGTATTCGTTATCGTTACAAGCAAGTGCTGTGAAAAAAATCCGCTCTCTTGTAGTTCTGTTCCTCATCAGTCATTGTTTTAATTGAGATATGCACTCTTATTTTACTCCGGACAGACACCCACTCGAATCAACCGTCCCAACAACCCTAGACCAGCCGCTGGGGGAAAAAACACAAGCATACTGTCCCCACAGTACAGGCCTACTTTCACGTAAGATAGTGTGATATGAGCATACAGGGCATTTTCTAATATTATGTGGAAGTGCCGTTCAGGAAATAGGCTCATGTTATATCACTATTCATATTCAGTGTAATGACAATTGAAATGTGGGGGTAAAAACGATGGAATGCTTTAGCAGTGAAAGGACTGCACAATCGTATGCCACTACCATGTTTAAAAAATAATGATATCAGAAAAAGAGACATAAAGTTAATTTAATTTATTGAGAATGGGACTTTCTGATGGCATATCTGATAACTTATGCTCTTAAAACTGCAAACCCCTAAGGGAGAAAATGGAATGCAAGTATTTTTCTAAATTGTCATTTTCATATACATGTGCAGATGTAGAAATAACTATATAGCAGGCAAACATGTCTCACTTTTTAATATCTGAATGATCTGTTGAAAAAGAAATGCATGAATCCATGCCTGGTTTTCGATTACCTTCCCTGATGTACTCATGTCCGTTCCTGGGCCTGAGCGATCATGAGTCACGGATTCTTGTAATCTGGTTTCTTTTAGTGTACAGCTCTGACTGGAAAAGATGGCGAGGATTTTTCTGATGACAAGTTCATACTAACTGACTCATTTGTTAAAGGCGTTTTGTGTCGGTATTCGAAAGGACGCTTCCTGAGTTGACCTTTAATGTGAGTTAAATACGCTGTAGAGCTGGGCATTGATAACTACATGAGTCTGTGTCTGCCGCATGCTTGTGGCACGAGGTGCCTCTCACTGGCTGTACGGACACGTGGGGCAGAGTGTTCATAGTCTGTGGAGTGCATGTGAAGCTGCATGAAGAGAGCAGGGTGTATGTTGGGCCTGTATGTGTGTACTTGTTTCACTGCATATAGGAATTCATCTTGGATGGCTGACAAAATGGACAATTTAAGTGACCCTGCTTAGATTCTTTGTTGCTTAGGAAAAGCCAATACAACTCCTCAGGCCTCCACTTGGAAGTGAGCTGGACTCCTGTGGCTGGAGTGCGCAGGGCGACACAGAACTTTGAAGTGAAGAGACTCCCCTGGCATCTTCCTGCTTCCTTCATTACTCAGTGTCATTCTTGCAGACAGTTTGGTGGAGTTGTTTGGTAGGAATGGCTCTTTGTCTAATCTGCACGCGAAAGGCCATGTCCACCCTCTTGCTCATTCAGTTGTTTAACACTTGAAAAAAGGTAGTCCATCACAAACTGAATTTTATGTTGCTTTTTGCAGCGCTGCCACGTGCCTGTAGGAAATGAGATGTGACGACATTTGTTATTCTGGCTTTTCAGTCAAAAGTATGTTGCCGTTTGGGATTTGTAGCTTTATTTTTAACCCCTAGTATGGATTCCCAAATCCAGCATGCAAGTTACATTGGTTAAAAAGTCGGAATTGACCAGAGGTGTTACATAAGACATGCTGACAGTTAGCAGCGAGTCGGCGATGCTGTTGTCCGGTGTGTAGTGATATCACGATAAGCCATTAAGCAATCGTGAATATCACCAGAACCCTATGCTGGAAAGGAAGCAATTGTCATTGTATGATAAAATGATGAGCTACATTCCCTAAGCGCTAGTGTCCAAGTAAATTCATCACCCTGTCAATCATGGTATTGTACATGTTAGCTTGTGGTTCTATACAGTATGATTAAGAATAGTTGTGCTACTGCAGTACCAGTAAATTGTTGTTAATTTTAGTTCCATATTCCCAGAGCATTCTCATTATGTGTCAAACTTCTATAAGGTTTCTTAACTCCCACAACTCTAAACAGAAGTATTGACTGAGCTGTTCTTCACACCTTCTGGTTTGCTTGAAAATGCACCATTTGCCCACTCTTTTTTCAAAATTTTCTCGGGGGGACAACCCCCCCGAATCCCCCGTAGGTGGTTCAGGCTCACTCGCTACGCTTGCTCGCAGCAATGAAGTACGACAATTGTTTTACGCCTCACCACTTTCAAATGTCACCAGCCGCCACTGCAGGGGGGGGGTGGTAGTGGCACTGTAGAGCTAGCTGGTCTAATGGCTGACATATCCTGTGGGGGTGTCCGGAAGCGGTCTGGACACCAAGCCCTCAGTTTAGGTCATTCAAAAGGCGCAGGTCCTGGGGATTCCTAGGAACTACACGACATGGAAATGACAAACCTAAATACACATGTCCTATTTTTTTTAAACACAATGCACCCTGCCCTATGCACCCTTCCTTAGGTGTGACTTTAAAGTATTAAAAAAGAAGGTTGAGGCCAGGTAAAAAGATTTATTTTGCCAGGTCAAAATGGCAGTTTAAAAGGGCACTACAGGTTGCAGTAGCAGGCTTGAGACATGTTTTAAAAGACTACTTTAGTGGATGGCACAATGAGAGCTGTAGGCCCACTTGTAGTATTTAATTTTTAGCCTTAGGTTCTTGTAGTACAATCTACTGGGGACTTACCAGTAAATTAAATGTGGCAATTAGATGTATGGCAAATTTACCATGTTTGAAGAAGAGAGCACAAGTTTTTTTTCACTGGTTAGCAGCGGTAAAGTGCAAAGTGTGCTAACACCAACAAAAAAGAGTTCAGCAACAGAAGGCAACAATCTGGAGATGACCCTACAAAATGGTCCAGGTCCAACAAGTGGGTTGTGTGCAAAAGAATGTGGGTATACATTTATCCAGGAAGGACCTATGAGAGCGTAGCTGGAGTACAAAGGATTGTGGGTATGGCACAGAGATCTCATAGAAGGGGCATAGAATAAATATTGTGGTGACGAAATCCATCTCGGAAAGATAATATTCAACAGTGAATGTGTTAAATGATATAAGAAATATATGTTTACTTGAACCATGATCAAGAAAAGTGATTGCACCACAATATAGTCAAGTCTCATTACTGAATAAAATTATTTGTTTTCTATTATGTTATGTACTGATTTTTGCACAAATAATTTTATTGAATGACAGACAAATATTATAGTGCATTAACGTTCTTAACATCACACTAATGCAAGTGCAATAAAAGCAATCAAAGTATGTGTGTATAACATGATCTGGTGCTTTTATTGCAACAAAAGTAGTGGTTTAGACCCCCATGAATCACAGGCAAATTATACTCTTTCGCGGATGCAACATAATTCCTGCGAAATAACGCTTTCATTCAAAGGGAGGTGAAGATTCCCTATGTTTAGCAAACACACCTAAGTGTTAGATTCATAAAGGTATTTTCTTTGAGAACCGATTTTTTTTTAAATCACACTGTTGAGAGGCCACAGAGGAACTGAAATTATTGTACATCTCAGTGCCTTTATCATTTATAAATTATACTGCTCATACAGTTCAAAATGAAAAAGAAAATATAAAAATATAAATCATCACAGCACAGATTGGTCGAGAAAAAACAGTTTGAAAAAAATATGTTTCCAAGCTTATTAAATGACAAGAGACCGAAAGGTAGATGGATTTCTAGAGCAAGTGTATTTATAGCACAATCATACAGCAGCCTTTGAAAAGGCTTGATTAGGGAAAGCAATTACTGGTTACTGCTTACTAGTTCACGTGTTTTCAATTTAGGTGGCTGGACATGACAAACATTGACAAAGCCAATCGGCCTGAGCACTGGTTTAACGAAACTTGGGGGGGCCCCCTCCATGGTTCGTAGAGGGCCCCCCTTCGGACTCAATCAGGAGCTCTCCGGCCAGAGTATTGTGCTGAGGGGGCACCCTGGAGCTTGTGCCCCCCCCCACACCGCGGGAGGGAGGGGTGCTGGAGCCTGTGTTACGCCAATAGGTCTGAGTTCAAAGCAGCATTGGTAACTTGTAGCGAGACACACTGGAGGGAGCCAGCAGTAGTGGACAGAGAGGGTGAAAGTTGTAAAGTAGTCTATCATGCATTTCAATTCACCACTCGAGTGGAGGTAGAAGGATGAACACAAAGGGCTGATAGCTTTAGGTGAGAGAGAAATACTCCACTGGGCTGAGCTAAGATATTGTTGACAATGTCTCAAGCCAATGGCTGAAAGAGGCTGGTCGACGAAAGCAAACGGTTGAAAGGAGCAGACCTAAAGCACACTGTATGTATATTGTTAATAATAGGTGTGTTTGACTGCTGTGCTGTCAAAAGCCAGACCTAAAAAAGGGTTATGGATTAAGTCTGCAAAGCCAATTGCTCAGCTGCCTCCCCTCCTGCTTTATCGTCGCAATGAGCCAAAACTTCAGGATTTTGACTCTTTGCTGTAGAGGAGTTCAATCTGAGGCCAGCCAAGGGCCCCAGAACTGTGGAGGGAACTCTTGGTGATCAGGGACTCTCTCCAGCAGAAGCCACCAAGGCTCAGGCAGGTCAAGTTGCAGGTCCAGTTGCAGCAAGTCAGATGGGCAGTTGCAGGGAAGCCTCTAAAGCTTGTTGTGTCCCTGTAGCTCACACAGGAGGTCATCCAACAGACCCTTGTGGTCACTCTGGAAGTCCAATATTTATTCCTGGTGCCAGCCTCATGTGGAGAGACAACCTATCCTACCATCACATCTGGTTCTGGAAAGTTCCTCCCATATTAAGTCTCCAAATTGTCTGGATGTGACAAACGGCAGAGCAAGTCTGGTGTCAGGTTCTTTTATGTATGCAGAAGCCCTTTGTAGAGTAAATGGGGCTGGGCACTTCTGTCTGGATGGCCCATCCAGTCCACTCCTAAGCCCCCTTTGTGTTATTACCTGGAAGAATACACAAACCCAGTAGCAGAACCATTCACAGTCATATGACCCCGAACACTGGCAGAAGGCACAAGTGATTGGGACTAGAAAATGCCAACTTTCTAAAAGCAGTTCAAAAACAGGTGTTAAGCATGCACCAGAAACTGGATACAACATTCGTAGAAACCACGATGAGTCAATCATCAAACGTAAACCAGTCTAATCAATTTCATCCAATTTCAATCCATTTGAACATTTATTCATCTTGAACATTTCTTCCGTATGTTTATCCTGACATTTGTAATTTCGATGTTTAAATGCATATAGGTGTCCCTCCATGCCTTATTCTACAGCATGTCGAAATACCAGTATGTCACATAACAATAATGTTGCAAACCCAATGCATTTCAGGCATTCGCCCTTCCTCAGGGGTAACTGTTGGTGTAAAAAAGAAAGCACATCAAAAATTGGCGAATGCCTATTATTTTGCATTAATAAACGACTGAGCCATTGTTTCTAAACCGATAAACAATGTACCCTTCATGGTGAAATGTTAAAAAATACCTGTGTTTCTCAATAATACTGTTAAAAAATAAAATACAGTTAAACCTGTGACTTCAACCGTAATAAAACAAGCTGTCCCCTTAATCAGTAAACTGACTGGAACAACCAGCCCAGTGATCAACCACAAGTGAAAAACAAATGTGAATAGAGTTTCCTTTTTAACATAATGTGCAATAAATTACGTGACCTTTAGTCTAAGTGCAAACCATAAGAACAGACGAAATACATACACCCCATTGAATGCTTTAGCACTAGTTTTTGAATTGCATTAATTACTAAGTGCTATGGGACAGAGCACCTATCTGAATAGCACCCTAGACATTCTGCCTTTGAGCATTGGAGTAAAAAATAAGATTACGGAGTACATAAGGTGTGCAGGCTACCAGCTTTATCTTCAACTTTCTAAAAGCCACAATTCCAGAATTGTAACTTAAAATCAGACTTCACCAATAAAGAGGATTTTAAATTAAAATTCATTTTAGTATAAGCCGTATATTTCTACCTGTTCCCAATCCAAAGTTAGCAATTATTAAATGTAATTAGATAACCCAGTGTTAGTCAATGAGAGAGATATGCCTTGCAACAGTGAAAAACGACTTTAGTAGAAAATTAGAGGAGAATTCCTTCCAAGCTGACACAGGGGCATGCATTGTGAATCTCCGACAAGCAACGGTCTATCATCCCTTGCGGGGTGTCGTCCTTGAAGCTGAGATGGGGTCCTTCATTCTTAAACATCAGGTGAGGGGGCTAGTTCTTCCCTAGGGGTTTCTTGGCTACATACATACATATACGCATATACATGCTACACATACAGATCTAGGCTAGGTACATTTAGGCAAATTACTTAGGGCACGCATGTTAGGAATATGCAAGTGCTACTGTTTTTATCTGAACTGCTTATGTTCATCTTATTAGCACTATGGTAGAAATGTATCTACTATTTACTATATTGGTACTTGCAATCTCTGTCGTATGCTTCTGTCTCCTGATTATCGCAGAAAATATGTTTTACACAAGACTGACGCTGGACCAATAAATACTTATTTGTCCTAATCGCCCTCCTGTGTATTTTCTGAGAATAAGTGAGTGACTGAGCGAAACGTAGTGTACTAGTTTCCACGATCCCTGAGGAATCAGGGTTGTCATGTTCAGTGGTTGCCAAAAACTACCTACGCCACTGTAAGATACAGGGGGGTGGTAGTGGCACTGTAGAGCTAGCTGGTCTAATGGCTGACATATCCTGTGGGGGTGTCCGGAAGCGGTCTGGACACCAAGCCCTCAGTTTAGGTCATCCAAAACGCACAGGTCCTGGGGATTCCTAGGAACTACACGACATGGAACATGACAAACCTAAATACACATGTCCTATTTTTTTTAAATACAATGCACCCTGCCCTATGCTCCCTTCCTTAGGTGTGACTTATAAGTATTAAAAAAGAAGGTTTAGGCCCGGCAAAAAGATTTATTTTGCCAGGTCAAAATGGCAGTTTAAAAGGGCACTACAGGTTGCAGTAGCAGGCCTGAGACATGTATTAAAAGGCTACTTTAGTGGATGGCACAATAAGAGCTGTAGGCCCACTTGTAGTATTTAATTTTTAGCCTTAGGTTCTTGTAGTACAATCTACTGGGGACTTACAAGTAAATTAAATGTGGCAATTCGGTGTGGGGCAAATTTACCATGTTTGAAGAAGAGAGCACAAGTTTTTTTTCACTGGTTAGCAGCGGTAAAGTGCAAAGTGTGCTAACACCAACAAAAAAGAGTTCAGCAACAGAAGGCAACAATGTGGGGATGACCCTACAAAATGGTCCAGGCCCAACAAGTGGGTTGTGTGCAAAAGAATGTGGGTATACATTTATCCTGGAAGAACCTATGAGAGAGTAGCTGGGGTACAAAGAAATGTGGGTATGGCACAGAGATCTCATAGAAGGGGCATAGAATAAATATTGTGGTAACGAAATCCATCTCGGAAAGATAATATTCAACAGTTAATGTGTTAAATGATATAAGAAATATATGTTTACTTGAACCATGATCAAGAAAAGTGATTGCACCACAATATAGTCAAGTCTCATTACTGAATAAAATTGTTTCTTTTCTATTTTGTTATGTGCTGATTTTTGCACAAATAATTGTATTGAATAACAGACAAATATTATAGTGCATTAACGTTCTTAACATCACACTAATGCAAGTGCAATAAAAGCAATCAAAGTATGTGTGTATAACATGATCTGGTGCTTTTATTGCAACAAAAGTAGTGGTTTAGACCCCCATGAATCACAGGCAAACTATACTCTTTCGGGGATGCAACATAATTCCTGCGAAATAACGATTTCATTCAAAGGGAGGTGAAGATTCCATATGTTTAGCAAACACACCAAAGTGTTAGATTCATAAAGGTATTTTCTTTGAGAGCCGATGTTTTTTAAATCACACTGTTGAGAGGCCACAGAGGAACTGAAATTATTGTACATCTCAGTGCCTTTATCATTTATAAATTATACTGCTCATGCAGTTCAAAATGAAAAAGTTCACGTGTTTGCAATTTAGGTGGCTGATCATGACAAACATGGACAAAGACAATCGGCCTGAGCACTGGTTTAACGAAACTTGGGGGGGGCCCTCTCCATGGTTCGTAGAGGGCCCCCCTTCGGACTCAATCAGGAGCTCTCCGGCCAGAGTATTGTGCTGAGGGGGCCCCCTGGAGCTTGTGGCCCCCCCACACTGCGGGGGAGGGATGCTGGAGCCTTTGTTACGCCAATAGGTCTGAGTTTAAAGCAGGGTTAGTACCTTGGAGCGAGACACACTGGAGGGAGCCAGCAGTAGTGGACAGAGAGGGTGAAAGTTGTAAAGTAGTCTATCATGCATTTCAATTCACCACTCGAGTGGTGTCAGAAGGATGCACCCAAAGGGCTGATAGCTTTAGGTGAGAGAGAAATACTCCACTGGGCTGAGCTAAGATATTGTTGACAATGTCTCAAGCCAATGGCTGAAAGAGGCTGGTCGACGAAAGCAAATGGTTGAAAGGAGCAGAGCTAAAGCATACTGTATGTATATTGTTAATATTAGGTGTGTTTGACAGATGTGCTGTCAAAAGCCAGACCTAAAAAAGGGTTATGGATTAAGTGTGCAAAGCCAATTACTCAGCTGCCTCCCCTTCTGCTTTACCCCACTTACGTTCATCACTGGACACAGCATGGCAAAATCACTAAAGAGCAGTCATCAGTGTGATAAACACAGCCGTAGTTTAC
The DNA here is from genome assembly GCA_963921515.1 of Calotriton arnoldi. Lineage (NCBI taxonomy): Eukaryota > Metazoa > Chordata > Amphibia > Caudata > Salamandridae > Calotriton > Calotriton arnoldi. The sequence continues at coordinate 5,308 of CAWUFW010026268.1, read as the reverse complement.
CAGCGGTGAAAAGTCCTAGAACTGAAGAGTTCACTTCTGTTACGTAACCAAGGGTCAGATGTACGAATTGCTATTTAGGAAATGCAAAATGATATGTATGAAATTACCGATTTCCTAATGGCGATCCCTACAGAGTAGCAATCCCTATTAGGAAATTGCAATTAAGAAATCCCATGCCATTCGTACCAATGTGATTTCCTATTAGGAAATCGCTATTTTGGAAATGCTAAACCAAGGATGGCCATGGGCATAAGGCCCCAGGTAATGCACCCCAAAATTAGTGGTGCACATGTAGAGCACTCATATGCCCTAGGGGCATGTGTGCACTCTATTGCACTTTGAAAAAAGCATCTTGGGGTCCTTTTTTTAAATTGCACATGATTACCATCGACTTTGAGTCGATGGCAATTGCATTTACTAAATGCTAATTTTGCATTTAGGAAATGCTTTGTACATTGTGCTAAGAAATCGCAAAAATGAAATCCCTATTTGCCATTTCCTATTTAGGGAATCACAAAATACAATTTCAACTGGGTAGAAATTGCATTTTGCGATTCCCTAAAGGCCTTTGTACATAGGAAAAGTCTAATTTGCATTTCTTAATGACCCAAAATTGCGATTCGGCCTATTAAGAAATGCAAAAGGCCTTTTTAGACCTGGCCCAAGTACGTTAGTATTTATATTCAAAACTAACCGTTGAGCAACAGATCTCCATACGAGCATGGAGGAATGAGAAAATGGAAAGCTTTACAACAATCAAGCCGAGAGAGGAAGTTAGTAGTCATCTATAGCGTGCACTGTGGGTGGCAAAGGATAGATGGACCCAGAAGGTGATGAAGAAGATGCTCCTTCAAGAGATGTATCCTTAATTACAGAGTGATGGGGCATGTTAAATGTATGTAGGGATGGCCCCACATCGAGGACACGAGGGAGCTTTTACACTTTGTGGAGGGACTTCAGATGTCTTCCTCCGTCATTAGCTGCCCTCTGAAATGTTGCAGAAGATTTCAGTGGTGGAAACCACTGCTTTCTCCATGAACAGGAAGCAGGCTAAAGGGCCTCTTTTGTTATCTTTACTCATTGTTTGTAAATGAGCAAGGAAATGGATCTTCCCACTTCTTGGTTATAGGCCAAAGAGATCAATATCAAATCGGTGAGAGTTGCCCTCTCTTGTCATCCTGATTTCAGGGGTTCCTAGGCTCAGTATGTTGGTCCTCTGGATTATCAGCCATCCATGTGATTCCTTTGGTGAGGAGGTAGTCCAGGTTGGGTTTCGTTGGATAAACTGGTCGCCACCTTTGGATCAGCATCCTTGTGGGCACAAGCCTTTCATTCATCATCGGATTCCCACAAACCCTGATGACGTCCTTCGTCTTCGAAGTTATTGGTGGCTGGAAACACGTCCCCTCCTTCTCCATTCGATGAGGACATGAACCTTTTCGTCTACTTCCTCAACCTTGAAGATTAGAGCCAGGACAGCCGGGAAAAAAAGATACCATTCCACAGCTTTTTTGTGACGGAATATTCAGTACAAGCTCTTTATGGAAATGTTGCTTTATTTGACCCGCTATAATGCACTTTACATTCAAACTCCTTCTACCTGAACCTGCAACCACAGTCGAATGTTGTCTCTCCACACTTCAAATGCCATTCGCATGTCATCTCACTGCTCCTCACCGTAAGGTAAGATTTCGCTTTTCACACTTCATTCTTGGCCAGGTCCTATGAGTGAGTCATCTTTTTGCACAGTCTCTGTCTTACATTTGGACCCTCTCCTGCTCCAATTTCACCAGAAATCTTACCTTCCCCTCTCATCAAAAGTCTCACCTTCCCCTCTCCATCTAGTTCTCAATATTAGGAATCTGTCCTTCCATTTGCATCATTTGATCAGGGCTGCGTCACAAAATGCTATTACCACATCAGTGAAAATTGAGTTTTAAACCCTTGTGGGTGGATCCTCCAATGTAAACCTTCCTAGATGCTATAACTGGTCTACCCATAAGCAAGTAATTTTAAGTTAAAGTTTATTTTGATTGCACCAATATTTAGAATCATAGCAAAGATTACAAGATATAAGAGCACCGAAGTATAAAATAAATGCACCATTCGAATTAAATTAGTCTACCCATACGCAAGGTTCTGAAGGGAGAAACACAGGTGGATGAATTCAGGTGGACATATGCCCTTCTGTGCTCAGCCTCACCTATAATAAGCATATCTTCTCTTTTACACTCCTCCCCCTTATTAGAAGTAAGTCCTCATCTGAGCTCACCCTCTCGTAAAAGCACTATCTTCTTTTCTGCTGAAAAGAAGACGCATCTCCCCATAGAAGATGTATCATTTTGCCTCTTCTGAACTCACCCTCCCCTTGAAGAAGTATTTCTTTCTTCTATTCAACCTCCCCTACAATATGTATCTTCTTCACCACTACAGTGCTAACTGTGTCCTATAAAAAGAATCTTCTTCTCCTCTTCGTTTCTTACACTTCCCCGTAGGCATTACCTGTTCTCTTGGTATCTCTCCTTTTACAAGCATCTCATTCATCTATTATTTCCCCATCCACCATATAAAAAGTAACCCCTCTTATGTGCGCTCCCTCTGAATATTTCATTCTCCCCATCTTTGCTAACTCTCTACTAGAGCAATTATCGTCTTCTCTCTTCTTTCTCCATAAGAACTATCTTCATCCTCTTTCCTGCTCCCTCACCTTTAGGGGGTAAATCTTTCAGGTAAACCCCCACTTCATTGAGTCCACTACACTGTGTGCCACTGTACCACAACTACACCGTGGGTCACTACATCACAGTAAAGGCTACATCATGGAATGCTACACTTCCAAAAGTAATACTATTAAGCTATAGGTAAGCGTAATGCACAACATAATTAAATCTTTATTAAGACTTCAGGAGTAATACACACATAAAAGACACACTATATATAAAGAGTAAATAAAAAAGTTTAATAAAATGAAAATCTCAAATAGGTTAATTCAATTAAGAAAACATGATTTTGGGGGTGGGGTGTACCTCACCTCAAGATATATTATTACAATTCTGCCAGCTTTAAAAAAAATCTTTACTTAAAAAATACATTATGATAACTAGCAGTGCCGGTGAAAATTAAGAATGTTTACTAAATTAAATTAAATAATGCTAAAAATAGGATGAAATATTTCAGTAATTTATAGGTATTTTAAAATAGAAAACATATAATAATTCCAATGAAAACTAGGATTAGTATCAAGGTTATGGTTAATAATAATCAATGAAATAAAATAGTATATGATCAGGATAAGGTCAAAAATATATTAACATACCTTATTTTATATTTATAGTCAGGATAAAGAAAAATAATTAACTTATATGCAATTAAATAAACATTTAATACTAAGTTAAGTGAAAGGATAATGAATACAGAAAAATAAGGATTACAATTACCCTAAAGAACAAAATAATTACAAAATGTTAAGAATTACTTTTAGCATAGTCCCACAGGATATGCTTTCCTTAATGCTGTGCTCCACTGTGTATTGCACACGATGTAGTGACATAATACTCTCCTTTCAGTCTTATCTCTAAGAGGTTTCTCAGTTTTGCTTTCATGCCCTCGCTCTCAGCTACATTTATTTGTTCTTTTCCTATTGTCTTCTCTCTGGCCCATAAGGGTTATGTCTGTCCCAGCTATACTGCATCTCATCTTCCTTTATTCTGCTGTAACCCTCCCTTGCAACATATCTATTCTGCATTTCTACTATCGTGCCTCCCTAAGGATTTTCTCCAAGCCCTCTTCAGCCACCTTGCCTTATAAGGATTCTCTTTTTCAATTTCCTGCTCTGAACCTCTACATTTATTCTCCCTTAACCATTCCCTCTTGGACACCATAGGCGGAGTCAATCCTAACATGGCTTTGAACAATAGAATGACTATCCTTTACTGATCATAGTCTTTAGGTAAAATTGTCGTTAGGCCTTCATACTCTAGCATCATTTTCATAATTTTGCATTACACTTGTTATGCAAAATTCCTTAAATTATGCCATTATGCCTTTTTTCACAATTTTTGTACTGAGATTGTGCATTTTCCATTAAAATGTGGCACTAAATGCTGGATTTCCACTTTCTGCAATTTTGCGTAGTTTCATGTAATTACAAAAAAAGCATATTATGCGAATTACGCCGGCCCCTATCTATTATTTCCATAGGACTGCACTGAAATCGACAAATGGTAGTCCTCTGTGATGGAGTACTGATATTTGGCAGCATAGATAAGTAGGAGTGGTGAATAAAGGGGATGAGAAAGAGTGAAGGAATGAATGTCTTGCACTTCAGGGTCTTACCCCTCTGTAGGGGATACATAAAATAACTATATCTGTACAGCCGTATCGAGATCTGGCCTCCCCTGGTGTCATTTTTCTTTTAAAAAGGGGTTATTAATAAAAAAATATGCCTAGTATATTCAGCATTACAAAGTTAGCATCTCTTTGGTGGGCCTACGACCCCCTAAATCACCATAGATTTCTGCGATTCAGGGTTCGGATCAGTAAGTTCACCTAGACCTCTCTGACAAAAGCACGCATGGGTGATTCAATAGACAGTAGTGTGTTACATGAAATCTTACCTTTATACACACCCACTCCCTCATTTGCGTTCCCTTTAGCATTAACCCTCTAAAAAGGAACTTCTCTTAAGCCCTTTCTATGATCATGGTGTCTCTCCACTGGCCCTCCCATCTTGGAATGTAGCAGTCTATACTGTGAAATTAAGGATGAAGGGCGGTCTTCATTTCTTGTCACTGTCTTCGCTTTAACATCAGGAAACTGAGGGGCATATTTACGAGCCCCTTTGCATCGCTATTGCTCTTGCACCACACAATGTGGTGCTGGAGCTACTCAAATTAAAAATGAGATTTATAAAGCCACGCAAGGCCACCTTGCGTGGCCCTGAGTAGCTTCATAAATCTTGAGTAATGCAGTGCAAATCACTGCATTGCATTACTCTGTGCCAAGGAGGCATTTCCATGGGCGTTGCGTGGGTGTTCCCATGCAACAGCCATGGATTTTGACGCATTCTCAGATTTAACAGAAGTGGAAGACCTGGGAATGCACCAAAATCCTATGCCTCCCCAGGTGAGGTGTAACGAGGACAAATATGTTTATTTCTCCTTGTGTTTTCCGCTTTCTATGTGTGCTGCAGAAGGAGTAAAAAACCTCAGGGGACTGTTTGTGTGCAGGAAGGTGCCTCCTTCCTGAACTCTTCCTGACAAAAACAATCCTCCTCACAATGCAGGCACCCTTGCACCATGGTTAAAGG
>CAWUFW010026267.1:0-35281 GCA_963921515.1 Calotriton arnoldi | reverse complement strand
GGTCACTAATCAAGTTCATTCCTGGAAATTTCATCATTTAATCCGACCACATTTGTGGATAGACGGAATATCCAACGTTGTTCTTTCTGAAAGACAATCCTTTTATTCCACTGGTTGTATGATGTTTATCTACAAAATGAGAACTCATTTTTGTGGCGTATTTTCACAGGTCCGGTAGTCATGCCAATATATTGAAGTTGGCATGGGCATTGGATCAAATAAATGCAATTCTTTGTATTGCAATTCGTATGTATCTTTTGGATCCAGGTTTGGGTGTTATCCAGTTATATTTCCTTTGAGGGTTCCATTAGGTTGCAGACCCCACATTGCCCACATGGAAAATATCCTGAGACTTGTGGTAAATCTCATAGAGTTCTTTGTTCCTGCTTGGATTTTTCACATGGTCTTGTATGCACCAGCTGATCTCGGAGATTGCTCTTCTGTTTAAATGCAAACCGAGGTGTGGGAATGTCCAGAGATCCAGATTGGAGAATATGCCAATGTTTGCGTACAATTTTTTTGATCTGGTTAGAGTTGGGTGTAAAAGTGCTGTCACATGTGATTGCGTCCTCCTCCTGTTTAATCCTAGGTTCGAGCAAAGCCTTCCTATGGTTGGTTTTTGCCCTTTTCCGTGCACTTTTGATGATTGGGGGGTCGCTGCGAGCTTCTAAATTATTTCTCAGTGTAGTCGCTTCTTTTTCATAGTCTCTGCTCGAGCTGCAGTTCCGGCGTAAGTGTAAAAACTGTCCAAAGGGGAGATTGACGCATAGAGTTTGTGAGTGGTGGCTGTTTTAGAGTAATAGGTTGTCGAAATATGTTTCTTGTTTTAAAGTAGTGTTGGTTAGGCGTCTACTATTAGCCGTTGCCAGGAGATCCAAAAAAGTAACTGCGCTGTCAGAGATTGTTTTGCTAAATTTAAAGAAGAGATTGAGAGAATTGATCCATTCATAGAAAGCTTCACATGTTGAGAGATTGCCACGCTAAAAGATGATGATGTAATCCATATAGCGTCGCCAAAGTTTTATGTTGACCTGAAAAGGGTTGTTGTTGGAGATATGAAGGCGTTCGAATACAGCCATGTACAAGCTGGCCAGGCTCAGGGCAATGGTACTACTCATTGAAGTCCCCTGGATCTGATGAAACAGGAGATCCTAGAATTGGAAGAAATTTCTCTCATGGCTATGGTAGCACATTCAATTACAAAACTCACTGGAGTCTGCAATGTTCATGTTTCTGCCAGGAGGCAAGCCTCAATGACTTCCAGTGTAGCTTCCTGTGAAATGTTGGTGTAAAGAGCTTCCACGTCCTGGGTTATGAGGAAGGTAATGTCAGCTACGTTTTCCCTTTCTGTAATCAAATTCAGGACATCTTGAGTGTCGTTCAAATAGGATGAAATTTTCTTCGCCAGTGGCTGTAGAAAGTAGTCGCACAATTTGCTAAGGGTTTCCATAAGGAATCCAATAACCAACACAATGAGCCTCCCAGGAGGGGGAGAAATACCCTTGTATATCTTTGGTAGGATGTAAACATATGGTGTTCTAGGGTTGGTGTTCACCAGAAATTCTGCTTCATAATGGGAGATCCAACCTTGTGACTCAGCCGAAGTGACAAGGGTTTGTATTCTGGTCTAGAGGGTTGCTATAGGGTCTGTGGTTATTTGACAATAGTACCAGCCATCTGTCCGTTGGCGGAGACATTCATGGTTGTGGTCAGTGGTTTGTAGGATCACAATGGCTCCTCCCTCATCGGCAGATTTGAATGTAATAGAGTCACCGTTGGATAGGCTCCTGAGTGAATGATATGCAGGGGCAACATTTTCACTAGACACCTTTGGGAAATTGTCGGGACTAAGAGCAAACTGAAACAAATCAAATTTGTATCTGGTGCATGAACCCCCATATGGTTGATAGACCACAGAATCTGGGAGACAAAGTACAGTGAGCCAACCCCCTTTAAATACTTGAGGGTTCAAATATACTGCACTGAAGAGCGTCTCCTGGAGGGTAACATAAAGACTATGTTGGGGTCCCTAGGCAATCCATTAGATTTTGGTTATCTCTACCCCTCTCAACAGAGAGCATATAGGGCCATTTGCATGAACACTTTTTTCCATGGACACAGAATGGGCAAAACCCTTTGATGCATCTGGCCCATAGTGCTTTAAAAAATGGTAGTGCTTCCCAAGCTGTTAATACTTCTTTTGGGCGCTGCCTATACGAATACCTAGGATGATATTCCGGGAGCTCAGTGGGATACTCACAGGGCTGATATGGAGTGGCAGAAGATGCAAAATATCACTAACTAACTGAGACTCCTAACAGATGAAAGTGGCCTAGTTGCACCTGATTTTGAGTCATATTATCTGGCTGCCCAGCTGCAGTGGATGGCTAGGTGATGGTCAGAAGCCTCAGGTGCTACGAGTACTGTGGGCCCGTGGTCACCCCAGAGAGCAGTATTTGCTACCTTATTATTGAATCCCTCTCTGCAACAGCAGCCATGCTCTGAAGATATATTAGTTGGCACAGCACAATATGTGAAGGTAAGGTTCTACAAAGAACACATACAAAACTCCTATATCCATGGGAAATACCAATAAAGGTACTGAGTTTGATCCCGCACAGAGAACTGGGTTGATCTACAAGAGTGAGATGAGAAGGGACTTTCCCTACTCATAAATCTATACACAGGGGCCAGCATTGCGCATTTTTCAGAGCTGAGGGATGTTCATGAGATTTCAGATGGCTACTTTCTGATACATGGGGCGGCAGTGGCCACTATTTCTTAATGGTGGCAAAGTGGAACATCGCAACCTAGAAAATTGTCAAGGCAGATTATGCTCCACTGATGGCAGGTACAGGACATTAACATTATTGTACCAGTCTATCATATCACTACAGCTTTGGATCCACTGCATACTAAATGGGGGGAGGATATGGGCTCCTCACTAAATGATGAAGTCTGACTTAAAGTACCGTGTCTAACCCTGGAACCCGAGGTTCAAAATAATATAATACTATTACCTGTGTAAGGTCTATTCAATCCTCAAGTGGATTAAATGTATGTACCCTGAGGCATATGCACAATGTCCTAGATGCCACACAATTGGGGCTGATTTCTTTGATATGGTGTGGAGTTGTCTGGCACTAAACACATACTGGGGAAATTGTGCTGCATGTCAGCAAGGAAGCTAAGGACAGGATTATTCAAACACCCCAAAGACAAGTCTGCTGGTTCTCTACCTGAGGACTACAGCTAATAAAGTAGCAAGTAGATTTGTCGACCTAGTACTCATATTAGCCAAACAAAAGATATTGATGAGCTGCCAGAGAACTAATAGCCCTAGCAACTTCAAACGGTATAATGAAGTCAAAAATGGGCAGAATGTGAGGAAAGTGTGTTACGAAAAGAGGTCAGGAGGGGTATTGGCAGCCTCATGTAGTTTAAGCCCAGGCTGGCATCTTTGAGACCATGCCAACGATTGACGGTTCTGACAGGGTAATTATAATCGATGATGCAGAGGTAGGAGCTTGAGTGCTGCTGCATACGTCCCACAGGTTTAGGATACATACCAGGAAATGTACTTGTACAGTTATTTGCCTACCCCATGTGACACTGAACCTCCTTTCCCAATATTCATATGAAATCCCAGACATACATCTGGAACTTGATTGGAACCAGTTTGCTTGTCCCTCTTTGTCATCCTCCTGATTTTTATTCTCACATCTACCTCCCTGGCAGTATTGTTGAGTTACAGTGTGAGTTTGTTTTCACATACAGACTTATATATGATATGCATATTCAATAATTATAATGCTTTAACCACACAGTTGGCAAAATATAGCAATTCATATGTTCTGCTGTTTCAGTCTATAATGAAGAATGGTTATATGTGTAAAATTGATAAGAGATAGAAATTTCTCACATGTTTAGCACTGATTGTTTATTATGGAATTGTAAGCGCATATCAATCTGCATAAAAAGTTATTAAAAGAAAAAAAAAACTTTAGGATAATCCGTACATGATCCCACCAGGCGCCTTTGTTACTCCAACATAGGAAAATACTTCCCTTAGTGATTTCAGATATATATCGACATACCGGTTGCTAAGTAACAAAACTCACTATAGATTTAAAGCAAGAGCAATGATATCAGAGATGTTTAATACCTATATCCAAGTAAATTACAATATGAGGTGTATGAGGTCAGCATTGACCTTAAATATCTAGTCTCAACTTTCTGCAATGCAGTAATATCTGTGTGGCCCCACACTTTGGCTCCATATGTTGGTGCAGCTGCTGCCTTCGATCTAAATACGTGAAGCAAAGTACCCAGGGACTGACCCCTAATCTTTTGTTTGCCGCTAATAACAGCAGCCACACCTTGCTTCAATGTAGCAGCTGCCTTTTCCCTGTGTTGACTCCAGGTCAATCTGGTGTCACTGGTAATCAAATAAATTCACACATTTCAAGAGCTCATTATGAACAGAAAAGAAGCATCTTATAGTACACTTCAGTTTGATTATCTTGATTTGGGTTTTTGTCGCATTAATAGTCAATTGACTTTTCTGAGCAATATTGAAGGGACGAGAGATTGATCCTTTCCTCGTTCTCCCAACAACCATGCAACTCACTACACGAGAAGGACTAGTTAATGGGGGTAATAACTCAAAAGATATTTTATTGTTTATATGATTCACCCTATAAGGCGTGGGACAGCCAGTTCCATCCTAGTTTGAAAAAATACATTATTTGCCTTTGAAAGAAGAAGGAAACATCGAAATCTCCTAGACTTGTAAGAGAGGCAAGAAGTGAAAAATCTTAACCCAATTTGGGAAACCCTAAGGGGTGTAAATACTGCCCTTACCCACTCAATGAGTGGCATGATTCATCATAGGGCCGCTACGACTCCCTGGTGCAGACCAACATCCAGAGAGGAGCTCTGAGAGAAAAGGAAATAGAAAAAAGAAATCTCAGAATAGGGATCCCTAACACAGAGAAAAATTCTAAAATTGTCTAAGTGGGTCCTCTACCTTTATTATGGATCCCACTTGGCAGGATTAAAAAAGATTCAGATTAAGTGTATAGGTGAAGGTAATGACCCCATTACCCAATCTGCCGTATCAACATGTTTCTGCCAAAGTTAGAATCCGATAGTGTTAGCTATTCACCTCCCCACCATCGGCCATTCCATGATGCCACCAAATGCCTGTGTTTGAATCAGTGTGTCCCACTTCATAAAGAGGAATATAAAAGCACATATGTTATTATATTTCATATAATTATATTCACATTTATATCCCAAGTTAATCAAAGACCGCCATGCGACCCATTATCAGTGACCTAATCCCTCCACACGTGCTCAGTACCTCTCCGTCGAAGAGTACTCACCCGAATCTCATCAATGATGTACCTAACTCGGGGACAGAGTGGGGACCCCGTCCTGTAGTCACACTTTGCAATAAAGCACCATCTCTTTATATATCGTAGTTGTTTATGAAGTGCTTATGCCAAAATAACATTAATCCATGCCTAGTCAGATATTCGGTTCAGGAAGAACTACTCTAGACAGCTCCCCTATTTTTTAATGTATCACAACCACTATGTAAGTAAAAAGTAAAACATACAGACAGAGACAACTCACAAACATAAAAACACTTGTTTCAAGTTAGAAGACTACTCAAGTCAATTTTCTGGCTAATTGTGCTGAAGCTCCTACTGGTCCTCCGCAGGTCATGAGTGATGGCTTAGACTCAGAAGGCCGAGGAGAGCTGGAGACTGTAGAAGGATCTCCGATATTTCTCTATTTATATTTTGTCATTCATCTGAAATGGCATACATGCAACGTACTATGTCGTATCTAAAAGACGTAACACAATTGTATTTCTCCTCTTCTTATACTCATTAAGGGGAAATGCCGTATGAGTTATGTAATGCAAATGTTTCCGGTCTAGGGAGGACCTGGCTTGTCAGTTCGGGATGGACTGTTCCCACAAGGAACAGGGTCAAGACTGATTTGCATATGGCTGGGTCCAAACTGGGGTGGTGTGGTGAGCAAAAGAATGATGGATTTAACCCAGATCCTTGTGACTGGGGGTGAATGTTTGCATTGTCCAGCATTCCGTACATCAATTTTTTCTTTTGCATATGTCACCCTAAGTGGGAAGGGTATGCCCAGACGTGGGTCCCGTGCTCACTACACCACTGGATTCAAGCTAGCCTGGCTGATGAAGGGTGATGCCCTGAAACCGGTCCCAGGATGCTTGTTTCCAGACAAGGGAGGACCTTGCTTGGCAGTTTGGGCTGGACTGTTCCCACAAGGAAAAGAGTCAAGACTGATTTGCATACGGCTGGGTCCAAACTGGGGTGGTGTGGTGAGCAAAAGAATGATGGATTTAACCCAGAATCTTGTGACTGGGGTTGAATGTTTGCATTGTCCAGCATTCCGTCCATCAATTGTTTCTTTTGCATATGTCGCCCTAAGTGGGAAGGGTATGCCCAGACGTGGGTCCTGTGCTCACTACACCACTGGATTCAAGCTAGCCTGGTTGATGAAGGGTGATGCCCTGAAACCAGTCCCAGGATGCTTGTTTCCGTTCCAGGGAGGACCTGGCTTGACAGTTCGGGCTGGACTGTTCCCACAAGGAACAGGGTCAAGACTGATTTGCATATGGCTGGGTCCAAACTGGGGTGGTGTGGTGAGCAAAAGAATGATGATTTTAACCTAGATACTTGTGACTGGGGGTGAATGTTTGCATTGTCCAGCATTCCGTCCATCAATTGTTTCTTTTGCATATGTTGCCCTAAGTGGGAAGGGTATGCCCAGACGTGGGTCCCGTGCTCACTACACCACTGGATTCAAGCTAGCCTGGCTGATGAAGGGTGATGCCCTGAAACCGGTCCCAGGATGCTTGTTTCCGGTCCAGGGAGGACCTGACTTGGCAGTTTGGGCTGGACTGTTCCCACAAGGAACAGGGTCAAGACTGATTTGCATATGGCTGGGTCCAAACTGGGGTGGTGTGGTGAGCAAAATAATGATGGATTTAACCCAGATCCTTGTGACTGGGGGTGAATGTTTGCATTGTCCAGAATTCCGTCCATCAATTGTTTCTTTTGCGTATGAGTTATGTAAAGCACCTAATCCAGGTAGAGCACGTTGCAGAGCTCGCCACCCAAAAGCATGTGATATCCAGAATCAGACTTAATTACTTCTGCTAAATCATGCCATACAGTATCGCCTAGGATAATCAAACACTAATTTCACCTCTTCCACCCCTCCCTTCCTACTTACTATATTAAGTTACGGGACTCTCCTATTCTGCCACTCTAGTCCCTCCAACAGTACTCCCGTTGTGAGCCGATGCCGTCTAAGTACTACACATTCAAAACAATATTGCTTGAGGAATTATTTTCATCAACACATTTTTATACTATTCAATATAGGTCCACAAATGTGAAACTGAATGATCAATTATTCAAGATATAGACAATAGTGGCAGGTGTATTATAAAATATATATATAAATATATCCAAATGAACCTGCTCCACAATTGAGGTGCCACACACGGTCATGTTGATACCTTTTTATCGGACAGGAAAGCAGGACAACATCATCACCCTCTTAGCTTGAATAAAGTGTCCAGACGCGTTTCGGGCTTCCTGAGCCCTTTGTAACTGGTAATCTTCAGAGGGTAACCGCAGCATGATTCTGATGCTGCACTCACGGCATTTGATTTAAATCCCTCCCCAGTGGGCGTGCATCACCACTGCATTCTGGTCTTTGAAGTTTGGCAAAGTTCAAATTCATCGTGAAATGCCGTGATGCCCCATAATTTCCTTAAATCCTCAAGTGAGGCACTGAGAAGGTAAGTCAGGGGCCCTGCTCATTTTCACCCTGCCCAAATGGTCATGCCGTTCCTCTGACGCCCATCGTCTACGGCGTGAAGGAGCTGCTCATCCGCAGCTTGTTATATCAGGCCCGCCCCCTCCGTGCACCACTGTGCAAACGCGCCCCCTGGCGCGTTGTAAATTTGGGGATTATGTCCCCTTGAATCCTGAGGGTCCCTGGGGGCCATCTAGCCCACCAGGTACCTCCATTAAGCGCCACAGAGCTGCGTTGCAGAGAGGTGTTCCGAGGCCACGCCCCTTTTTACACCACACTGCAAACACGGCTTCTGGCACACTGCTGCTTGGAGGATGAAGTCCACTTGTGTCCTGAGGTCCTCAGGACACAAGAGGACCTCATCACCCCACCAGCAGTGCGCCCGAAGCCGCGTTTGCAGAGTGGTGTAAAAAGGGGAGTGGCCTTGGACCACCTCTCTACAACACAGCTCCGTGGCACTTCCTGGAGGTACCAGGTGCGCTAGTTGGCCCCCAGGGACCCTCAGGATTCAAGGGGACCTAATCTCCCAATTTACAATGCACCAGGGGGCACATTTGAACACTTGTTTTGTTAGGCCCTGCCCTCTCCCTGCAGCACTGTGCAAACGCGCCCCTTGGATGAGTGGTGGTGTGTGAGTGTCTGTATAGGTATATGAGTGCATATGATAGTGTTGTATTGATAAGTGACTGCATGTATGAGTGATTGTATGGGTGAATGAGTGGATGTGTGTGTAGACCTAAGAATCAGGGAGGGCATATGTAGTAACTGGTATTGGTGTGTCGATGGTTTCGAAAATGGCAGTCTGTATTTTACAGTGGGTGTATCAAAGGTTATATTAGGGTGTGAGGAGGTGCATCAGATTTTCACATGGACGATGTCATCAGTGATGTCATCAGTGATGTCATTTGAGATGTCATCAGTGATGTCATCAGTGATGTCACTGACCATGTCATGAATGATGTAATATGTGACGACATCAGCAGTGCATTGCGCGGGCGCGAGTTATAGTTAGCTGAACTAACTATAACGGCGGAATTTCTATGGTTTTGTACGAGTGAAATGTTCACTATAACGTCCCTGAAACCTATGGTTTTTTTCAGTGAATTTCTAAGGTTTTTAAATGCTAATTTCTAACTATAACGTGCCTGAAATCTATGGTTTTTTCAGTTATATATATATTACCTACTGGCGGTCGCCAGTAGGTAGTTATAGTTAGAACCTAGTTACCATAGGAAAAGCATTTTTTTATTTGCTAATAACTTTGGTGTTTTTTGACGAATCTTCGCAAAATTCTCAAAAAAAAAAGTCTAACCAGGTCAGCTCCTACCCTGAAAGTTTGAGGGTGATACGTCAAGCTGGGGCTGAGAAAAAAGGGGGGTCCCAAAACGCATTTTCCCCATGTTCATTTCTATAGGAAATTTTGAGACAGGCTACAGCCCGAACTGCTGAACGGAATTACCCCAAATTTTGCAAAAAGGTAGTGCTTGGTTCAGAAAGCGACCTTTTTTTTAAATGGTGTAAATCCGTTCAGTAGTTGCTGAGAAATTCAAAAAATAAGAGTAAAAAAATCAATTTCCCATAGGAAACTGTAGGCAAGGCTACAGCCCGAATTGCTGAACGGAATTACCCCAAATTTGGCAAAAAGGTATTGCTTGCTTCAGAAAGCGACCTTTTGTAAAATGGTGTAAATCCATTCAATAGTTGCTGAGAAAATAAAAAAATAAAAATATCGATATCTATGGCCGAGTAGGGTTTGTGAACCCTCCCGACCACAAGCTTTATTCTAATTGGCTGTCAACACTCCAAACCAGGAAGTGTTGGCAGCCATCTTGTGACTCGGTAGAACCGAGTCACAAGAAAACAGGGAAACAAGCATGAAAAACAAGAAAAGGGGGCAGGGCAGAAACACCCTGACCTCCTAGGCCTGCTCAGGGGGTCCCACAAGGACCCCCAGGGCTAAAAAAGCATTTTTTAAAATAATTTCAGCTGAATTCGCGCTGGGGTCGCGAATCCGGACGAGAAAATTTAAAAAAAATGAAGAGCGGGCTCCGTGCTTCGTTATCTGTAAGCCCCCGGGTGGGCCAGGTCCAGGAGGCAATATTTATTATGTATCCATCCTCTCCCACATCGTTATAGGCCCAAGCTGCAGGTTTAGGAAATTTAACACGCAGTATAGCGTTTGCAAGCAGGATATAAAGCTATGAAATGTAAAACGACCGGCCACCACCTTTTCAAAAAAGCGTGTAGTTCTCGCGTATGCTTTCAGCCTAGTCTGTGAAACAATAACGCTAAAAAGAAGGAAGCAAAATAGTACATAACAATAGGTATTGAGTGTCCCTCCCACGATAGCACAGAACTGTCAAAACTCCCTTGTAAACAACGAAATAGCAACAGAAGATTTCCGTCCAAACCCTGACCGGAAGCACTGGCATGATTCCATTGTTTGTGTGGGCACTGGGAGGCCGAGCAGTATGAGCAATTTGTACCACGTTAGATAATGTGAATAAAACCCCCATTTCCCAGAAGTGCGCTCCAGTCAGTTTAGCACCGTCGGCGGCCTGACAGCCACGAGCAAACAATTCAAAGGGATAATTAGAGGGAAGTAGGAGCCGTGATATGTCACTCCTGCGCCCCGGTGATATGTTCATCAGGTGCGGTTTTATCACCACTGGCCGTTGTCATTTAGCGCAATCTCATTACATTTGGCTTGCTTCGCTACTTGACTCCGGCCCGTTTAGGAAAACATACTGGAAATCATGTTTGCTATCTTGTTTTATTGCCGAGCCAAAAACATTTAGGGGCATATTAGCAAGGGCAATATCGCCGCTTTAGCGGCACTTTTTGCCGCTAAAGCGGCAATATTCTTATCGCCCTATCAGCAAGCTGTCGCTAACGGCAGTTAGCGACAGTTTACGGGCATTAGCGCCCGTTTTTTTACCGCTTTGCATGTCAGCGATATTTATCGCTAATGACATGCAAAGTGGGCGTTCCTCACTAAAAATACACGCAGACAGTCGCAAACACAACTTCCCACTATTAGCAAGGCCCGGGAAGCGATAAAAAATGTCGCGCTAACCCCGATTAGCGCTGGAATTTAACGCCTGGTAGAAACCTGACTTACCCATTATAGTCAATGGGAGGTGGATTCTACTGTTAAGACCTCACCTGCCTATTAGCGAGTTTTTCGTTAGCGATAGGAAAATCATCGCCGGAAATCTCGCGTTAATGCTGGGAATCGGGGCTATCGCTGGATTTCTATTGCATTGGAGATAAAACGTTGCTAATAACGCGTTATCTCCGCAAACGAATCCAGCGATAGCCGGCGATAAAAAAAACGCGCTAAGCGCGGTTTGCGATATTTATCGCACGTTGTTGCTAATATGCCCCTTAGTTAGACATCAAAGAAACACAAAACGCTGACACGTGGAACGTTAGCACGCCATGTCTATCCTTTTGATAGCTGAAGGAGGAAGAAAATGCGATAATCTTTATTTACAACCGAATTTCGAACATTTTGCAAGGTGTCAAGATGAAAGGTGTTTAGATTATAATACATTCACTTTCAGTAGCTCCTCGTTTGCAATGACATAATGCACGCTAAAAACTGACTGGCCAGAACTGTGGTTCCCGAGTGAGTCAATACTGCATTCCGGGCTCTGTTCATATACATTCTATCCCATACCTCTCTCAGATGCCTAACATGGCGGATACCTGGGTCGCATTTCTTTGCTCTCATGAATATTTATAAGGGATGATGGCAGGACGCCAGACCCTTTAGTGAACGCTGCTTGCTCTAAGGCAGCATTTCCCAAACTGTGGTCCGCGGACTCCCAGGGGTCCGTGACACATTCCCAGGGGGTCCTCAGGCAGTAATTTTAAAAGCACAACAAAGTTCCTTGTAGAATTAGCAGTTTACCAGCAACAATAAAAGTGTCAAGATAACGTCAGTGATTAATGTACCTGCTGGAGAGAGATGAGAGTTTTGTCAAGTGGCAGCTTTGACTTATCTAATGTAGCACAGAGGGTTAATATGCCTACTGCAAAGAACGTGCACCATACATTTTAAAAAACTGTTTTTTATGTGCATAGGTTAGTGGGTTACTGCTTTTGTCACAGAGATTCTTATGTTACTGTGCAGTTCATAAGTGACAATCGTAATCTAGCACAGTGACCTATAAACTGTCATCAAAGAGCTGCTTGCAAACTGCATGGTACAAGTTAGAAACATATGTTTTTTCCAAGTCTTTCATTATCCTGATGCTGCTAAAAAGGATTATTTGGGTGGAAATACATTTTTATTGTTAAAGTCAATGCTAACCATTGTGTTATGTTCTGAATCCTGAGTTTGTGCTTCTCCAGACCAAGCACGCTTTAAAAATGCCTACCAGTATGAATGACATGTGAATCCTACACCTTGTAGTCGCATTTGCCTTATGTAACATTTTCTATACACTGATTTACACATATGAATCATTGTCTCTATGGGGCAGATTTACAAGGAAAGTGACTCAGTGTGTGCCGCAAGCCATTTGGCTGCGCCGCACTGAGTCACTTTCAAAGCACAGGGATGCGACATATTTACAAAAATATGTTGCATCTCTGTGCTTCCCCCTGCGCTGGCGCACAAACTGCTGCCATGCGCCAGCACAGGCACATTTACACCATGGTGCAAGGATGCCTGCGTCGTGGGGAGATTGTTTATATGCAGGAAGGGTTCCCTTCCTGCACATAAACAATCAGAAATGGCATTTTTCAACTTCTAAGTGTGCTGCATTAGCACACATAGAACTTGCAAAACGTCATTGTTTTACTGATTGTTTATGTGCAGGAAGGGACACCTTCCTGTACATAAACAATCACCAGAGGTGATATCCTCTTTCTATGCGTGCTGCAGAATGCAACACGCATAGAAAGAGGAAAAAAACGAGGAGAAATTAATACATTTCTCCTCGTTGCGCCTCCCTACGCCTCCCTGGGGAGGCAAAGCATTCAGACACATTTCCAGATTTACGATTTCTAGTAAATCTGGAAATGTGTCTGGTTTCATGGGTGTTGCGTGGGAACACCCACAGCAACACCCATGGAACGCCCCTTTCACGCAAAGTGCTGTGTGCAAATGGGCCATATTTACAAGACCAGGAAAAGTCACGCAGGGTGGCTTTTCCTGCCTTGGAAATATGGGCACTAAAATCGCGCCACCGGTGCGTCACTTTTTGTGACGCACCCGTGGCGCAAGGAGCTTGTAAATCTGCCCCTATATGTGTGTGATGTAAAGTGCTCTGACATCCTTCAATGGTATGAGAGATGCCATAAAACAAATTAAATACATGTGACAGAGGGGCTATGGAGAGATGAGAGGCACTGTTGGAGGGTGATAATAAGGGAATCATTGAAGAACCCCAACAAAGATTGTCGTATCCTGGTGCATAGTAAGGTCATCATTTACTATTCTTTAAAAGCTGATACAATTCAATATATAATGATAAATTTGTTGTAGAATGCACCATTGTTTCCTACATTTTCTTGGGGGAGAGCCTCCCAAAGCCCCCTTTGTAGTGGTCAGGCTCACTCACTGCACTTGGTGTGCCCTGTATGGGGACTGGTCTGAAAACATTTGCCAGGGCTGCTTTGGGTTTCCAGTCTGGCCCTGGCAGGAGCCTCGTACTGCGAAATAAAACCAACCATTTAAAAGTTAGTCACGGAGATGCAGCACTAACCTTCCTGTTTTTTGCAAATTCTTTCAATATAAAATACTAAAATCCTTAGTAATTCGAGTATTTGTTTTGTGTGCACACGTGTGTTTATTGTTTTCGAATTACTGTTTTAATGTTTGAAATTTAAATCATACAAATTGCTTGGGGTCCCCGGCTTCCAGTGGTGACTCAATGGGGGTCCTCAGGAGTCAAAAGTTTGGGAATCACTGCTCTAAGGCTATGGAATCAGATCAGAGGTCTGCCTTGGTCTAACCTGAAAAGGTAGACATAAGCAACTTCACTTACTCTTCCCGATTACAATGGAAACATTGAGCGATTATATCATCCAAAATGTAGTTGTTAGACTCAATAACGTACAAAGGAGAAATGTCAACCAACACGGAAATCAGCTTAATTCTCCTAGTACCTAAAGTTTCCATACAGTAAATTCTGAATCTTGTGCCCACCCGAGCTCATGACCACACTCGTTCCAGTTCTTTGGTGAAAAGAACAGCAGGTTACAAGCTCCCAGTTTATAATGCATTAATTCAGCTGTTCAAGCTATTTAGTGTCGGCAGTGAAACATTTCATGTAATTTAATGCTGTTGGTTAGGGTATGTCACAGTAATTTTATGTTTTGGAGGAACGTGCCCACAATAGCTTTAAATACAGCGAGTGTTACTCTGACGAACCATCTATATTTGATTTAAAAAAGGAATAACAAAAGCTTTGGCAAACAGCAAAGGCTGTCTGGGAGACCTGAAAAATGGTTATGATGAAGAAAGTGACACACTAAGCTACCTCATTTGAGGGACTGTGGGTAGTATGTAGGAAATATTTTCTGAAAAGAAGTTGACCTTTCAAAAAGCTGTAGGTAAATAACTGGAAAGCATTACAATTTTGAGTGTGTGGTACTATCGTGTTACTATAAACAATGCCATAAGAACAAAAAATGACATTAAAAAGGTTTTGGGAGAAATGCAACTTCTAATGATATCAGAACTTCCTAAATGCGTGCATCAGTCATTTGATTCATGGATCACACATTAAACATTGCATGAATGACACACAACAAACGCACACACACACACAACACACATGCAGGCACATACGCCACACATAGCACATGCACACACACACAAAACACACACACAACAAACTGCACGCACACAGAACACACACATAGGCACACACAAAACACACGCAGCACAGGTTCCGGGGGCAATATTTATTATGTATGCGAAGTGCTGCCGGGAGCACTCATTACTCAGACACCTGTGGAATACGAGAGAGTGAAGGGAGGCCATCTTATCTCCAAACCGGAAGACGCGTCAGAGTGGAGGCTTAGTCAACCAACCTGGGGAAGGGATGAACGAATGGGCGCTTCTAACTATGCAGCAATGTAAGTATTAGTGCCACTCTAAATTCAAGATGTGAGAGGCCAGGCATCAGAGTGCATCCGAGCAAAGCGCAAACCCACGGCCATTCCGCAGAAGCGTGTTAACAATACATAGACCAACTCCGGCTAAGGAAAGCATGACAGGGGGGACAGGGGGTCTGACCGAAAACAAACTCTTAGCAGCGGTGCCCACAGGTCATTTACAATTAAGCATGTGCTGCTGCGTAATATCCAGCAAGAAGGGAGGGGTGATTAGTGAACGCCACCGATCCCTGACCAGAGACCCTGCTGGCCGCACGTTCATCCTTGTTAGGTCGGTGTGAAATAACTAGAGCACAAATGGAAGATATCATGGAAGGAGTGGCTGCGGTCAAACTTGAGGGTGAGCGGTCTAGAGTGCGTGCTCACAAATGCACACAACACACAGACACACACAAAAACACAACACACAAGCGCACACACAATAACGCACACACACAATACACACGCAGGCACATACACCACACAACACACGCGCACACACACACATGCTGGCATGCACACAAAAACACACACACAACAAACGTACGCACACAGAACACACACACAGGCACACACAAAACACACGCAGCACACAGACACAACAAACACGCAGTCGCACACACAATACAAATGCACACACATTTACGCACACACACCACATTCCCGCACAAACACGCACACGCACAATTGTGCTGCAGGTGTGCAGTATGCACAGTGTCAGTACAAAAGAAAGACACATATGATATTAATAAGAAGGCACAGAGAAACGTCATGCTCATTCATAAACACCTACACGTGCTCTGACAGACACGTGCACTCAAGCGCATGCTAATACGCGCACACACACGCGGAGAGAAAGCGTTGCACTGTCCCCATAAAATACCTTATTGTTTGAAAGGGGAGCAAAATCGCAACGCCACAGGTGTACACTTTTATATACAGTGCACAGAAGATACAATGATGTTTGCTGGGTGCTATCTCAATAAGGCGGTCAGACAAGTGAGTGCCACCAAAATGCCGATGAGCCGTTCAATGACGATAGGTGCGCACCTTAAAAAATACCATCACTGCGTTGTTTATTACCTGGAAGTTCCTGAAGGCCCCGGAGAGGTGCACCATATGCAGTGCCAGGCAGCGGGACATGCACCTGGCTCTGAAGACCTGCTGTGCCAACTCAGCCCCGGCCCCTTCTTCACGGTCCCTGCACCGGGAAGGGGTGACTGGCAGCATCCCGAAGCACAACAGGAGCCCCGCAGTCCACAACCTCGCAGCCATATGGAGAGCTGGTGCCCTCAACGAGGTGTAACAAACACGGACCAAATGGGGTGATGCGCAGCGCCTCTGACACCACGAGTCTGCCCTCCTCACAGCCTTGCACCAGCAGCGTGCAGTAGAATGCCCTGTGTGTGAAGGAATGCAGCCCAGCTCCTGTGGGGACCCTCCCTAGTCCCTCCCCAGCTCCTGTGGGGACCCTCACTCCCCTCCTCTGCCTCCGTCTTGTCCCACCCACCGGCCCTGGCACACAAGGCACCAGCCAGGAGCTGTCTGTTTACATCTGGCCTGGCACGATTCAGGCCCCTCACACACGTCGGGATAACCGCAGAGACCACCAAAAATTGTTCACGCGGGACTTTCAGCCTGAAAACCGGTACAACATATAATGATCACATTTCGACTGATGCTCCTTTTGTGCAAACTTTGCACCCGCTTTTGATGACATTAACCTAATTGGCCCGTATTTGGAGCCGTAGAATGAATACACCTTCAGATAGCGCCTCTGATACTGTTGGGCGCTGTGTCAGTTACATAATTTGCCAACTCCAGAATGTATCTTTACAGGTGGCAGTTCCGACTAATTCCTTCGAGTCTCATTTTACAGAAAGGTAAATGTAATTACGTGTTTTAGGGAGATTTCTGGTAATTGCAACAACCCAGCCTCATAGCCGGTTGCAGAGGGCTACCCTGGCCGTGAAAAGCTCTCTACCTGTGTGAGAGGCCCAAACTGTAGGTGAGGACCTATACCACACAAGAGGGCCTTTAACATCCATTGTCTCCGTAGCCAAAAGGACTATAGAACATTTCACCTGCTAAGGGGAGTGTGCCCTCATTTATACAGGGAGAACCAGTAAGACAGTCAAGCAAGTCTATACCAGCCATTATTGCCACCCTGCCACCCCCTTGTCTTCAAAGCAGCTCCCAATCAGTGGTGTAACAAAACTTGTGCCCCCCGCAAAGTGTTACCCCTGCAGTCATGCAATCACCCAGGCACTATCTATGCACTACTTCAATCACCCAGTCAGTAACCATGCAGTTATGCAATCACCAAGACATTACCCATGCACTTTTTCAATAACTCAGGCAATACCAATGCACTCCTACAATCACCAAGACACTACCCATGCACTCATACAATCACTCAGGCACTAGCCATGCACTCATACATGCACTTACGCACTTCTGCTGCACTTATACAATCACTCAATCACTACCCATATAGTCTTCCAATCATCCAGACACTACCTGTACACTCATGCAATCAACCAGGTACTTCTTATGAACTCTTCCAATCACACAGAAACTACCCATGCACTCCTCCATGCAGCAAGACACTACCCATGCACTCTTCCATGCACCCAGCCATTATCCATGCACTCCTCCAATCACCCAGACATTACCCCTGCATTCATGCAATCACCCACGCATTACCGATGCACTCCTACAATCACTGAGGCAGTGCTCATGCAGTCTTCCAATCATACAGACACTACCTGTACACTCATGCAATCACCCAGGTACTTCTTATACACTCCTCCAATTACCCAGAAAGTACCAATGCACCCCTCCATGCACCAATGCACTACTCATGCACACTTCCATGCACCCAGGCATTACCCATGCACTCCTCCAATCACCTAAACATTACCCTTGCATTCATGCAATCACTGAAGCATTACTTATGCACTCCTTCAATCACTCAGGCAGTACCCATGCACTCGTCCAATTACCCAAATATTAACCATGCAGTCCTTCAATCATCCAGACATTACCTCTACACTCATACAATCACCCAGCCATTAGCAATGCACTCTTCCAATCACTCAGGCAGTACCTATGCACTTCTCCAACCATACATGTACTACCCATGCCCTGCTTCAATCACCCAGGCATTAGTCATGCATTCCTTGAATTACTCAAGCATTACCTATGCAGTTACAAAATCACCGAGACATTTCCAATCCACACATTTAATCACTCAGGCAGTACCCATGTACTCCTGAAAACACCCAGACATTACTCCTATACTCTTGCAATCACCCAGACATTACCCATGTGCTCCTTCAATCATCCAGACATTACTCCTACACTTATGGAATCATCCAGGTATTAGCCATACAGTTCTGCAATCACCCAGGCACTACCTATGCACTCATGCAATCACCCAGACATTACTTATGCACTCCTTCATTCGCTTAGGCAGTACCTATGAACTCCTCCAGTCACCCAGATATTATCGCTGCATTCATGCAATCACCCAGGCACTACCCATGTACTCATGCAATCACTCAGACATAACCCATGCATTTCTTCAATCACTAAGGCAGAACCCATGCACTCTTCCAATCAGCCAGGCACTACCCATGTATTCATACAATCACCCAGAAATTACCCTTACACTCATGCATTCACTCATGCATTACCCATGCATTCATCAAATCACCCACACATTACCTCTGCACTCACACAGTCTGTGTGGAGTTACCCATGAACTTACCAAATCACCACGCACTACTCGTGCGCTACTCCAATCACCCAGGCACTACCCTTGTATTCATGCAATCACTCAGGCATTACCGATACACTCCTCCAATCACCCACACATTACCTCTGCACTCATGCAATCACCCTGGCGTTACCCATGCAGTTACAAAATCACCATGCACTACCCTTGCACTACTCCAATCACCCAGGGACTACCTATGCACTCATGCAATTACCCATGCATTACCCATACACTCCTACAATCACTCAGGCAGTTCCCGTATACTCATCCATTCATCCAGACATTACTGCTACATTCATGCAATCACCTAGGCATTACCCATGCACTCATGCAATAAGCCAGGCACTACCCAGGCAGTCATGCAATCACTATGGCACTATTCTTGCATTCATTCATTCCCTCAAACACTATCCGTGCACTCGTCCAATGAGTCAGGTAATACTGCTGCACTCATTCATTCACTCAGACACTACTTATTCACTAAAAGCATGACTCAGACATTACCCTTCCACTCATTTTAAATATTTTTGTGTTTTTTGAACTCTTTTAATAATTTTTGGGGTGTTTTTTTTAAACAAACGATTGAAAAAAACAAGGAAATGAACTAAAAAATCTTTTCAAAGCATTTTGCAATTAGAATCTCGTTGCAAATAAAACAATTAAAAAATTAACAACGATGATTGTTTGCAGCAAAAACAATAGCTCCAACAGATTGCTCGCCTGCACACAGACGTTTCTGAAAAAAACATAGGTTTCAGGGACGTTATAGTTAAAAATTAGCATTTACAAAACCTTTGAAATTCACTGAAAAAAGCAAAGGTTTCAGGGACGTTATAGTTAAAAATTAGCATTTACAAAACCTTTGAAATTCACTGAAAAAAGCAAAGGTTTCAGGGATGTTATAGTTAGAAATTAGCATTTAAAAAACCTTAGAAATTCACAGAAAAATCCATAAGTTTCAGGGACGTTATAGTTAGTTGAACATTTCACTCGTACAAAACCAGAGAAATTCTGACGTTATAGTTAGTTCAGCTAACTATAACTCGCACCCCGCAATGCACTGCTGTTGACGTCACATATTACATCATTCATGACATGGTCAGTGACATCACTGATGACATCACTGATGACATCTCAAATGACTTCACTGATGACATCATCCACGTGAAAAGCGCATGCACCTTCTCACCCTCTAATATAACCTTTGATACACCCACTGTAAAATACAGACTACCATTTTCGAAACCATTGACACACCAATACCAGTTACTACATACATACTCACTGATTCCTAGGTCTACACACACATCCACTCATTCACCCATACAATCACTCATACATGCAGTCACTCTTCAATACAACACTATCATATGCACTCATACACCTATACAGACACTCACACACGGCCACTCATCCATGGAGTTACTCACACATCTAGTCAGTCATGCAAAGAATCAATCACACTCCCATTTACTCACCTATACAGTTATGCACACACCACCTCACTTATTCATACAGATACTGATGCATACTTACTCTCTTATATAATCACTGATACAAGTACACACTCATCTATACAGCCACTCTCACAATCACTGACTCTCACGTATAGTCATTTATATGCTCCAACTCTCACATACACTGCCTTTTACATATGTAGTTACTTGGAAATGTACCACTGAGACATCCATTCACTCACCAACACACCCATACACACACTCATCCACCCATACACTCTTGAACCCATACACCCAGTGAATCAACCACTCACACATCTATGCACAGAGTCACACACCTCCCACCCACCCACACACACACTCAGTCTCCCATACAAATACTCAGGCAACCAATCAATAACCCATATAGACACTCATGTAGCTACTGACCAACCCATGCAGCAGCTTATACAACAACAGACAGACTGATACAGATATTCACACAGTTTAGTCACTAATCCATACATTCAGTAAGACACATTTAATCACTCACTTATACAGTTAGTCATGCACAAACTAAATCCTCCATCCAGACACTTATACACCCACTCATTCTTCAATACACCCTGGCATATATATAATACATATTAAAACTTTAAAGAAACACACAGTCACTGGATGGTGTCATCAGTGATGTCATCAGTGATATCATTTGAGATGTCATCAGTGATGTCATTAGTGATGTCACTGACCATGTCATGAATTATGTAATATGTGACGTCATCAGCAGTGCATTGCGGGGCACGAGTTATAGTTAGCTGAACTAACTATAACGGCAGAATTTCTCTGGATTTGTATGAGTGAAATGTCCAACTAACTATAACGTCCCTGAAACTTATGGTTTTTTCAGTGAATATATATATATATATATATCTTACTTTACTTCATCAATGTATAGTTTGACCTAAACATGTAATAATCAATGTTATATACTAGCAATATTTACATTCCATTAATACCAACACTGGCATTTGCACATAATCCCAACATATATTAAAGTTACTTCAATCAAGAGATCAGTGGAAGTGCAGTAAGTTCTTTTAACACAAATAGTGTTGACCTCATTACTAATCCCAGGTATATAAACATCTGAGGGATATAATCAACAATTAATGACATATGATGTTATAAAGGATGTGGTGTCGACGTTTCAGACTTAGGTGGCCAATTAGGTACGTAAGACCTTTTTCAGGACTCAGCGTTGTTACAAAAATCACTCCTGCAAATACTGACATGAACAGACTAATCAATACAACCAGTGACATTCAATCAATCAATCAATCAAAACGAGCTTTATTCAATTTTAAACATTAAAATCATAAAAGCAGGCAGTAAAAACATATCATCACACATCATAAAAATTTCATTTAAGACACATTTGCTAAATAAAATTTCATTAAAAAACAATTCATTTAACAGTAACTATTTTTTACGTCCAGGGATTAAAATGTATTATACTATACATCATCACATAACTATGTTTCTATCATAAATTTTACATCTGACATTCAAATATTTAGAGATTTTCTAGCTCTATATACGCTTTTCAGAAAGCCGACCATAGATCCTATACAATAATAATTTCCCAACATCTGTAAATACAAAAAAGCAGGGCGACATTGTCTCCATCCCCCTGTTTTAATAACGGTAATACCCATCTTCGCCTTTCATCCTTATAGAATTTGCAGAATAGGATAGCGTGAATAGTCATTTGTGATGAAATGTTATCAAAGGGACATCGACAGAGTTCCCTTGACCAATTGTTAATATCTGGATGGCTAATCAAACGGTGGAAAGTCCCGAATCTAAAGCGCGTTAGCATATACCTATCATATCCCCCCAATGAACAGGTCAAATATGGTTGAATATTATATATTGTAATAATTAATTGATGTTCAACCACCGTAGGTTTATTCATTTCCAGAGTTAACCTATTTTCTTCCAGATGGGTCATACAAATTTTTTTAAAATCCTTCCGGTTAATACAATTCATATTTTCAGGTAGGGAAAAATACTCTGGGCGCCCGATGTCCTGCATAAAATTGCTTACATACTTCAACCAGGGAATCTTGCTGGGGTTATCTAATTTCATTGCATCAGTTATTATTTCCCTATTTAAACCAGTGCTAGCAGAGGTCCAGATTCTGTGCCAGAGCAGCACCGGTTGCGCCTTAATAAGGTCAGAGATATATGTTACTCCTAATTCGCTATGGCAATTAAAAACTGGAGCACTAGCCGGGACTGCCAAAATAAATCTTAAAAATGCGTTTTCCACATATTGGATCGATGTGCAATCATAAAAGCCCCAAGTACCTGCCCCAAAAGTTGCTATGCTCACGCATTTAGCTTGATAGATTTTTAGAAGAATTTCTGGTGGCCTTTTCCCCAGTTTTTTTGTAAATTTAATTAAGGCCGCGGTAGACTTCATAAACAGGAGGCTCCTAGTCTTTATCGCTTGTGCCCAAGACCCTGTACGATCAAAAAGAACACCCAGGTAACAAAAGGAGTTAATAGATTCCACCCTGCTTCCCCCAGCTTGAAAACTTCGGTCCTTATGTTTCCCTCGCCCATAGGTCATAATAAAGCTTTTCTTTACATTCATTTTTAATCCAAGGTTGTCCATAAAACTTGTATAAAAGTAAGAGCCCTCTGAAGACCAATCTGGGTACGTGCCATAAGTACGGCATCGTCGGCATAGAGGAGGAGACTATCGGGCGTTTATTTACATATGGCGGATCCCCAGCGTTTGCCACCAACTCCTGTTCCAAAGCATTTGTATACAAAGTGAACAGCAGTGGTGCCAAACGCAGCCTTGCCTCACTCCCTTCTCAACTTTGAACGGCACCGTACACTCTCCCTTAAGTCCATACCGGACTTTTTTGTTGTAGCGCCAGAGTATAGCTCTCTTAAAAACTGTATTAAAATAGGATCAACCTTTAAATCTCTAAGAACGCCCCACAGCTTATTATGAATTACACAATCAAATGCAGCTGTGAGGTCAACAAATGCCAAGTAAAATTTCCCCTTTTTTTGCTGCGTGTACTTTCCAATTAAAATGTTAAGATTAAGAACTCTAGCTCGTTAATACCTAGACCTGATCTAAAACCGTACTGTACATCACTCAAAATACTATTATCTTCCGCCCATGATTGCAAACGGTCTAAAACAATCCTGCCCGCTACCTTCATGAGTGAATCTAACAAAGATATCGGACGGTAGCAAGCAGGATTTTCCCGATCCCCCTTTTTAAAAATGGGGACGATGATTGATTCAGACCAAGTACCTATGAATCCCCTTACGCAACAAGCTTGTAGGACCCGTGTTAAAATTAGACCCCACATTTCAAAATTAGACTTAAAAAGATCAATTGGTACCCCATCGGGACCGGGGCCTTACCACTCTTACTTGCCTTTATAGCCGAGGTAACATCCTGCAAAGTTATATGGAAATCAATGGGTATAAAATTCTGGTGTTCCCCCTCTGTATTTTGCCCACAAACTACTTCCCTCTCACTGGTCTTCTGTAGGGAATAAACGCTTGAGAAGAAATCCACCCAAATTTTTTCCTCTATTGCTACCTCGATTGATGGTGCATCCAATCTATTGTTAAGGAATGGGGCGTTCACAGCTGACCAAAACTGTGAACTATCCCTGCTCAAGGCTGCATCACTTAAATTCTTCCAAGCCTTTTCTTTTAGTTCGTTCATCCTGTTTTTTCTGGCTATGGTATACAACTTTCTACAGATCCTAATTTCCTCTTTATCTCTTACTGATCTATGTAGAGCATTCTTTAAATTCGTATAACTTTTTGTACAGTTGCTATCGAACCATCCCTTACTGGTGTTACAAGTACCTTTACTTTGCACTCGTAACGTGCTTCTCACAGTCTCAGTTATACAGGAAAAGGCTTTTAAAATATTTTCGTGCGTCGGGCTTTCACTTAAACAGATAGAAATTGGCACATACGCATTTGTAATTATTTCTTGACTTAGCTCCGCAGGATCCTGACTTGACCATCGGATTGTATAACCATTTTGTCTTCCCATTTGTATATTTTGTACCCATGCTATTTTATTACAATTTCTCCTTGCTTTATTTGTTGGAGTTGCAATCTCTACACTTATTGCTAAGTGATCACTCATTACGTTTTGATGAATGTTATACCCTATAACATAACTTGCATAACAATTTGGCATGATGATAAAATCTATTGTCGAATCAGCTCCTCTGCCAATAAATGTGTGACCAAACTCCACCTTAGGGGTACATAAACAATTTGTAAAATTAAAATCATGTTTGAACAAAATCTCATTATACAAATCTCCTTTATCAGAATGAGAGAAATGAATGGGTGGGTCATCTTCCTCCAGTGTTAATCCACATTTTCCTATTTCAGCCAAAGGACACAAGCCAACATTAAAATCCCCACCCCAAATAGGAATGATTTCAGTCTCTGTATCAGATTTTAAGCTGGTAACATCCTCACTGAGCTTCTTCAAAATGGCGCCCAGTTGCCCTTTTTCTACATTATTATAAAAGTTGATCACAGCTAAAATACAGTTCACATCCAAGTGTAGTAAAACAATTTGATAATGAATTTCAGAGCTAATCATATTAATGTTTTGAGCCCCCAGCAAATTTGAAACATATACACAAACTCCACCCTTAGATCTTCCACTAGATGATTGGATTGCTGGCGTATGAAATGTCCTAAAACCATTAATAGTTATTTCCTCGATGGCCCAGGTCTCTTGCAAACATATTATGTCAAAATTATTGATGAAATCCAGCCAAACTAGCGTCATTCACTTTGTTCTTTAGTCCCGCGATGTTCCAAAAAAGAACTCTACAGGCTTTTACATCCTGGGCCAGTGTTTCAAACACAGTTACAGGCTGATTACTAGGTTCACCCTCAGATTGCGAGTTAGGATCAAAATCTCCCATACTACCCATCAATATGGAGGATCTGCTCATATAATCTGTTTCAATTAACTCCTCACATATAGAATTACTTTCCTCCTCTTCGAGTAACTTAGCCTCTATTGGACTAAACCAAACTGATGCATCTGGGGTTTCTGTACTATGTTTGATTTTCATTCCCCGAAGAATTCAGCCCATTTATTAGTCAATCATTTTCATCTAAAGTTGTTAGAGGCCCAAATCTATTTGATGATGCTAAGTTAAAAAGTGGGCCATCTATGAGCTGATTACATGGGCCATGATTTGCTGGCTTTGCGGAACACGAATGTTGATAAAAAAAGCCCAAAGGGAGAACTTGTATATTTGAATAGATGTGGCTAGGCTCTTGTGTTCTCATTAGGATTTCTCTTACCAAAATAGGTGATCCTAATGAGAGGCGATACTAATCACCTTCACAGAGTTTATTATTATTACCCACCCAATCAATTCTCCTCACCATCTTAAATTCCCTAAAAAGGGCACTAGTCAAGCCCGTTCTGTTTCTCAACCAATGTAAGGTTTTATTTCTTAGGGCAGGCCAGGTTTCAGTATCGGCCGATGGCAAGGGCGGAACGTTTGCTAAACTGATTGTGTACGGTGTAGCTGCCAGGCGCAAGTTTAGTGTTTGCAGACTGTGCATTTCCACTGGTACATAGCTATCTAATGGGGTCATTCTTGTATTTTCCCCTCCCAGCCGACTTTCAACTATTTTGTGTTGTGTCCTTCCAGTCTCATTTAGTGTATGCACCACTCCCTTTTGAGAAGAAATATTTTTCGTAGTTACAGATATATTGGGGTTTAATACTTGTCTCTCACCCTGATCTCTCGCCCTATGCGATGTCTTTAGTGTCAGAGGGGCTACATTTTGGGCTACCTTCTCAGAGTATGTGCTCAAACCCAATAATTTTGAGAGTTCTTGAGTGGCCTTAATCTGTGCTGTTAAAATTTTCTCAATTCCTAGTTCTATTTTTGTCCAATCTACCCATAAGGATATTGATGGCTTGTGTGACGGACTCAGTTAGTTCTTTAATTGCCACGGACAGACTTACTGATTCACATGAGGTAGCATCACATTTATTGTTTACCTGTAATGCATTAATAATACCTCTTTCTTTATACAATTTATTTTTAGGGCCCTGAGATTTTCCCTGTGGCTTACTTAGATGAGTCCTAATTGGTTTTGGAATAAGTTGTGCTGTGTGTAAACCTTTTACTGCAACATCCAATTTTCTTGCATTAGGTGATTTACACGTTTTTGTAGGTGGAGAAGTGTTCATTTTCTGCTTCTTCTAAAGAAATATCCTCGGTAATTACCTGGATACATCCATTGTTTTGATGCTCAAGAGGAGTATCGCCCGGGATAGCGTACTCAGTAGCCTTTACACCGTTTGGGATAGTATTTTTATCTATAAACTGTATGGGAAGCAATTGTGGATCCACTGTATCGATATTTAATGTTTCTTCTACGGAGATTATCTGTCTTTTCGATATCTCCAACTGCACCAGTTAAATAGTTAAGCAAGGTCATGTTAGCTTTCTTGTTTTTACTTGGTGTTTTTGGTGTATGGCTCACTGTCTGCTTTCTTTTTCCCATAGTACTAATAGTCTAAATGAGTACTACGACTGCGACTACGACTGCGACTGAGCTCAGTATCCTCAGTGGGCACAACCCGTTCCCTAACTCTCCCACACTAAATATAAAGTGCAAAGTGCTTATTCTAGAATGATATCGGGCCCCAGGAAAGAGAGTACAAATACAAATATGCTTTTTATACCTCGAATTTCAATCGGCCTCAGATTAAGAATAAAAATAAGTTAACACTTTTAAATGGCGGTACAATATTAAAAATACAATATTAAAAGTACAGTTAAAGTGCAATGTGCTAGGTATAGGTTTAAAAGAAAAAAAGAAAAAAGAAAAAAAGTTCAAAGTGCAAGAACAAAGACTGTTCAAAAGTCATGAATAAATGTCAAAGCAAAAATGGCTATGGACCTTGCCTCGTTAGATGCAATACAGCTGAAAACGGCTAGTAGAGCACTCAAACATAAGAAAAAGCCAGCGATACCTCTCAGTCAACTCCTGTTGAGGACGGTGTCCGAGATGTTAGGAGGGTAGCCCTGCCCTGCCTCTTCCTGTCAATGACGGGGCAAGGACGGGCCCGCCCTTGGCCCGGGCTTTGCCCGGGCACAGCCGCGCGCGTCCGCGCTGCGGGAGGTGCAGAGGCCCTCTTATTGCGCCTCCGAGGTGCAAGTGCGCGGCGTCAGGGCGTCAAAACTGCTGTGGCTGCTGGGGGATGTAGTTTGACAGCCGTTCCACTCACGGCACGTTGGAAAGTGTAGTGGCCATTCCCCTCACGGTACGTTGGAAAGTGTAGTGGCCGTTCCCCTCACGGCGCCTGAAGAGATGAAAAAGGAGCCGTTCCCTTCACGGCTTTTGCTGGTCCTGCGCTGCGGGAGGTGCAGGGCCCTCTTATTGCGCCTCCGGGCGCAAGTGCAGCATCAGGGGGGCATCAAAACCACCGTGGCTGCTTGGGGTTGTAGCCCGACAAAGCCGTTCCCCCCACGGCACGTTGGAAAGTGTAGTGGCCGCTCCCCTCACGGCACGTTGGAAAGTGTAGTGGCCGTTCCCCTCACAGCGCCTGAAGAGATGAAAAAGGAGCCGTTCCCTTCACGGCTTTTGCTAGTCCCGCGCTGCGGGAGGTGCAGGGCCCTCTTATTGCGCCTCCGGGTGCAAGTGCGGCATCAGGGGGGCGTCAAAACTGCTGTGGCTGCTGGGGGATGTAGTTTGACAAAGCCGTTCCCCTCACGGCTACGTTGGAGAGTGTAGTGGCCGTTCCCTCACGGCACGTTGGAAAGTGTAGTGGCCGTTCCCCTCACCGGCGCCTGAAGGAGATGAAAAAGGAGCCGTTCCCTTCACGGCTTTTGCTGGTCAATATCACCTGCTTACAACAAGACTAACCCCATTGTCAACATTCCAGTGTAAATCAATCAAACTCTAACTAAAATTACAAAAATGGGCCATGTAAAATTCTAAAGGAACATGACCACCCAAGGGCAAACTCCTAAAAAGTGAACAAATCAATTGCACGTAAACTTTCAAGTAATGAAACCTGCCACCAACCGTGCTTGAAAGAAACATATCAAATCACACTAACTGCAAGCACCTCAAGTGCATAATCATCATTGAAACATACCTTGCTATATAGACATCAATTGAAAATACCCAACTAACGTATGAGTTTTGCTGTAAAAATAAAATCCAAATATCAGCTTACTACTACAGTCTTACTAAAAAAGTAATAAATTAAATTAAATTTTTAAAAAAATGGAAGACACATGCAAGAATACATCATCGTACCCACTGGCAACTGGATTGAGTTCATCTTTTCTAAAATATTAACAATACAAAAGTCAACCCTGATATCCATTGGCATTTTGGAAAAGAAATATCTTAAGCACAAAGTTCGGAAGAACTTGTATAGCTCAATCTGAGTCAGGAAAGGTTCATTTCTACAGATCGGTATGAATGACAAACCAGTACTAAGTACTTCTATATCCTTTGAGTAGAACTATGGCATTTCCGAGCATGTGTGGGCCGAGGGCTCTACCCTCCCTAACCCAACTGTGGATAGTATGACAGGGGGCGGCCATCTTAGAATGGGTAAACCTTCACTAGGGCACTTCAATTGCGCTCCATATCTGAGTCTTGCCTACATGTACTAGTTTTTATTGGGCATAAAGTGAGTATAAAGTATATACACACAATCTTATCAGGCCTCACACATATAGTATTCAGCATATAGGTTAAGATACCCTTGTGATTAATTGTACCTACGATAGCCGGGAGGGTGGTGACCATCTTACAGTGGGATTGTCCTCTCTAGAGAAAATATTATTGCAATGTGTGGAGCCGTAACCTTGTTATTTTTAGGGTTTTCATAATGATATTCAAAAGACACAGATTTTAAGTGAACCCATATAATCAGTAATAACCTCATGTATGGCCATGATAGACTGGGGGCTCTTGGATGAATCAATCTATGAACCTCACTCGAATCAGTAATTCATATGGGGAGCAACATAATTGCATATCCCATATAAGATAAGACTTGCTTATCTACCTTTAAATCTGTAGATAGTGGGCTCTATATGTTGTCAGACACAAAGACTCCGGTGTGTTGATGTACCACTCAAAAGTGGGACACATCATATTCAGTAATTGAAACCAAGGTATGGCATCATTTAGTCCATTTTCAGCACTCCTCAATCTGTGGACCCATATTTGTTCACGAAGGAACAGCACCTCTAGTTTTATCCCTGGCTGTTGGGGTCATAAATGGTTTGTCAATCACTGCCCATTTTAGATCTCTCTCTCAGTAAGCTTTTTCTCTGCGTAATGTGTGGTGAGTTTGGTCATTGTCTTTCCACATCTAATATTGCTCATATGTTCCAGTATTCTAACTTTGACCTGTCTAGTGGTCATACCTACATATTGCAAGTTACACAGGCACTTGATCAAATAGATTACATTTTCTGTGTTGCACGTTGTGTGATTTCTCAACTCCCAAGGGCATCTCAGTTCCAATTAGACCAATTTTGTGTCATAGACAGTGGGCATGCTTTGCAAGAACCGCAGTTGTAATGTCCGGTAACCCGGGCGAGGTCTCCATCTGTAGGGAGACTTTGTTCTCTTCCTTTAACTAGTAGTGGTCTCATGTGTACTAACGTATTTCTAATGCTTGAACTTTAATTGTAAAAGAAGAGTGGGCTCTTGAGATTCAGACCATCGGTGTTCAAAATACACCAACTTTTAGTGTATGATCTCCTTTATACAATTGGATGCTGTGTTAAGAGTGCGTTATGCACACATTCCTCTCTTCTTTTGGTTTTACAATTGTCTCTGTTGTTATTTCTTGCACGTTTCTTTGATCTTTTTACAACATGTTCTGGATAGTTTACGTTCATGTAATTTCAAACTTAAGGCATCTGCCTCTTTTTCAAAGTCACGTATGTCTGAGCAGGTTCTCTTCAGGCAAAGAAACTGTCCATATTGGCTGTTCTCCCTCACTGACTTGGGGTGGAAGCTGTGGAAGGACAACAAATTGTTTTTGTCTGTAGGTTTATGGAAAACTCACTGCTCATTTTACCATTCAGAGGTTTTATAATGGGGTCAAAAAATGGTAAAGCCATAGTAGTTATAGTGGAGGTAAAGAACAAATATGGATTTTGACCGTTAAGCCAAGCTAAAAATTCATTTGCTCTTGCAACATCTCCATGCAGATAAGAATGACATCGTCAATATAACGACGCCACACCCTTATGGCACTGTTATAGGGTTTTGATCTCAGTAAATGTATTCTTTTTTCAAATTGTGATATTTACAAACAAGTTTCACTGGGAGCAAAGGGACTACCCATGGATGTCCCATGTGTTTGTAAGTATAGAGTGTCTAGATTTTGGAAATAATTCCTTGTTAGTGCCAGTTCAGCTAGGCCCAAAATAAGAGACCTTGGAGTTTGAAACTCCCACTCTTCTGCATACAGAATGTTCTTAATCACCTGCAGAATTTCCCTCTGGGGGATATTCGTGTATAGTGATTCTATATCCATCCATCTTAACAGATCTTCCATTGGGCTAAATTCAAGGTCCTTGATTGAATTCAATATCTCCCTTGTGTCCTTTAGGTAGGCTGGAATACTCTGAACCAATGGTCTGAAATAAAAATCACAAAATTGTGAGAGTGGTTCAAGGATAGAGTCAATTCCAGACACTATGGGTTTGCCTGGTGGGGGTCTGGTCATTTTGTGTACTTTAGGGAGGGTATAAAAATACGGTGTCTTGGGATTCTCTTTGACTAGCAAGGCAGCCTCCTTTGAATAATCCACCCATTGACAAGTGCTTCCTTCAAAATGGTATGGATTTCTTTCTGTAGTCGTTATTTGGGATCTCTTCCCAGGATTTCTAATTCCTCCTGTCTCCCAGCAGACAGAGGTACTCTTAGTTGTATGCTTCTGAGGTCAGAATCACAATAGCCCCACCCTTATCTTCTGGTTTTACTACGATTGCGTTGATCATCCTTCAATTTACTCAAAGCTCTCTTTTTCTAGTTTCATTAGACTACTGTATGTTTTTCTTTTGGTTTAGTTCTGTCGAGTTCTCAATATCATGAATCACTGCCTGTTCAAAAACCCCAATTTTGAATTGCAATGATTGAACAAAACCTTTGATCAGCTTGTGCATAAAGCTATGACAGGAAAGGCAGCATCATCCATAAACAGTAATACAGGTATTTTTGTATAACAGAGTCTCTTATTATCCAATCTTAAAACCTCCTGGTGTTAGCTAACATCATTCAAAGACAGAGAAGAGAGCCAAGTGTCTAAGACACATGCTTACCGGACACCCTGTAAAAACGGGAAACTCTCAGCATTTTCCCCATTTGGCCCATAGAGGAACCAAGCTGTTGTATCTTCATGTTACTCAAGTGAGTCTTTCATCAGAACTTAGACCCTGTTGTTCCAATCCAAGCTATAATAATTCTCTATTGAGCAAATTGGAAGCCAACTTTAGATCAATGTTAGATAAAGTAGTACAACCTTTTACCTTAGTTGTTTTGTGCAAATATAGGCACATGGCCTGATCAATCATCCTGATAACCCCTAAAGAATGCTTGATTGTTAGCAAAGATGTTTGCAGAATCAATTCAATCTTGTATGCCTTTAAAAGCACATGCCCACAAATCTTTCCAGCCCCATCCAATAATGAAATGAGGCCATAGTTAGAAAGGATTGGTTTGCGTTCCTAATCTTAAGTATGAGAAAAATTGATATAGGGGTATTTTCAGTCCTTAGGATGGAATTAAAGACTTTATGAGGACTGAAACCCATAATAGTGGTTTCGCTTTATAAAGAGAAACTATGTACAAAGTCTAGACATGGGGCTTTATTTGATTTTTGCTCTATAATAGCTTCTTCCATCTCTATATTTGTAATTTTCAACTGGTCATTCACTGTAGGCAATTGTTGGATCATATTTAGACAATGTACAGGATTGTGTCCAGTTGCACTAGGGGTATATAGCTTCATAATGTTGTTTAGGTTAGAATTCTTCAGAAAAACTGAAGACAAGAGGTGTTTGGCAAAACAGGAACAGTTTGTTTAATTAAATAGTTTGGCTGAGTAAAACAGTTAGAGGCACAGGGTCTGAGGACTGTCTCAATTTACATTTGGGTTGTGCTCTTCTTATATACAAAATACAGCAGGTAATAAAGGTTTCCGACGTACCATATATGGTACCATATATGGTGAGGAATGTTGGTTGCTGCCTACCAGCTACGCTCCCTCCCACCTATGACCCACCAATCAGTAATTCAAAGCCAATGTCGTAGGGCCTGCCTGACTGCATACTTGCGTGTCGAGGTACATGTAAAGTTGCAGAACAGGCGATTCTCATTAATAAGGATGCCAAGGTTAATTTCTATTGATGAACGCATCGATTTCCATATTAACATTCCTCCCCAGTTGATTCTTCAACTACAAAATCTAACACATGTATTTGTATAGTTACTTTCTTTGGGTGCTGTTGTCCCCCATGCTCGCTTTTGACTACGACAACCTTCCTAATTATTTGCATTCTACCCTGTTTGAGGACTGCATTTATGCAGCAGGTGATCCCAAATTGCATAACCGTGATACCAATAAAACCACAGCGATAACTGGCAGCAGTGATTTGCATAAACCTGATGTACATCGTGGGAGCCAGGAGAACCAATTCAAAAACCACTCCTGCTCAGGGGCACCTCCCTCTTCACGCATGCTTTTCTGTAGATTAAGATGCAATCTTTGGTTGGCAAGCATCAGTGTTCCATTGTCCATGTCATTCCCTGGGATGAATCTGCAGCAAGAGCCACCCATCTTGGCGCAGACCCCTCTTTCTATTGTGGTCATTAAGTCCAGCACATACCGATGCCTCATTATTATAAAGCAGATGGCTTGCATTTCTTCCTTGATCAAATTGGAGTTCACTGCTGTTCATAATTTTGAGCATTTCCCACCGCGTGATATCAAGCTAGTAGGCATTAGCTTTTGTCTGCAGAGTGAAGAAGGGTATCGACCCCCCTGTCCCCAGCTGTGCTTCCATAAACATCCTAAATTCTTCAGGAATGTCTTTGAACTGAGCCCTGCCAAAATAGTCCACAGCTCTCCTTTCACGAGCTTTGTGCAGCAAGGTGGTATTTTTCCTTAATGAGTGCTGGTACAAGTCTGTTAGCTATTCTCCAGAAATGACCAGGATTGGGGTGTACAGTGTGATCAGGGAGCACAGTCCTCTTCATCCGAGAGCTACCTGAGTGTAAGCATGCTCACAGCCCTAAACACACACACACACAAATATGATATAGGAAAAACACAAGGTTTGTTCCAAAAGTGCCCCTTACCCTCTAATAGTGACTTGCTTCATCATACGGCTTGCTAATGACATCCCTGCGCAGGCCAATGCCTGGGATGGAGCAAAAGCATATGAGGAAGACAATACATACATATATATGAGAGGGATCTATTGTGCAGAACTACAACAATGACTGTTATTAAAACTAACTCAGGAATGTCCTCAAATTCCTTTAATTATGGACTTCCTTAATGGGATTAAAAGATTAAGGATGGTGAGGAAAACAGGGGGATATTGTGCCCTTCATCCCTCCTTTCTGCTGGCTGTTTACTTGTTTTGGCTGCTACAAATTGCCCACATGGTCATTTAGCCTTCCTCAGGATTAAAGAACCTAAATAATGATACAACCCTACCTAAAGCTTCTGGTTAGGGAGATATAGCCATTTCTGTTTTTTTAAGTAACCACACTGCGGGTGCTCCTGAAATGACACACAACACAGAAATGTACAAACAATCTGTTTTCCCTGGATACATGTGATACTCACCCTCATTAAAAAATGACCCATTCAATCATGGTTCTATAAATAGTGATAATGCCCCTCTATTCACAGGGCACATCCAAATCACTAAATCTCTCACACCATGCAAAAGTAATTGCTTTTGCAGGTATGCCAACACCACACTCATGCAACACCCATGAGTGGCGAAGAAGTTAGCGCAAATAAAGTGTTAAGAAAACACTTGGCAAGTTTCAATGTTCAATCCTCTGAAACTGGTGTGCGATCGGCAATGTCTCCCCTGTAGTCACACACTATTTCTATGACGGATGACAATCATGTATTTGAAGTCTCCACCAATCTCTATGAGGTAAATACGATATCATCGTACATATTCAAGCCCTCAGATAAGTTAACTCTGCCCATCTGGCCACAGTTTGCGTCCGTAAGGTGGTGGAAGATGATTAAATATCAAGCATGTTAGATTCATAAAGATGGCCAACACATCAATACATATCTCAGCTGTCGGCGGCACCCGGCCTACATCCAGTGATTAAGAAAGGGACTATCACGTCAACAATAGTACTAATTGGGTCATAAGGTATGTTCAGCAACCAAGATCCCCAGTGCTCATTGTATGACTCTAAACACAGAAGCGGGTATATTGCACACATTTAGCAGGTGTCCATTATCTCAACACCTTGTTGATCCTGCCTACATGAACAAAACAAAGCCCGAGAGCTCCTCAAGCTTGCCACACTGCCAAAAAAAATACATCAGCATGGAGTTGCCCTAGGGCATACCCGGAATATAGAAAATAACTCCACAGTTAGCATTTGTGCTCATCAGAAATGTTCCTTTTCCTCTGAAACATAAGGAATATAGTGTAAGTTTCCGTTCAATCAGGGGTTGACCTTTTCCTTCTAGCCAAGTGTATCCACCCACCTCGATGTCCCAGATTTCCTGACATGGGTTAGTCATTAAACACTCACCCATGCAACCCATTCCTCTTTTTATCCCCAAGCTGGACGGGCCCACACAGGAATTTCATATCGGGAGACCAGATACACTAAGAGCCACTCTCGGTCCACAGATGGATGCTGGAGCAGACGTGCTTGTGCACTGAGGGCATATATTCCAAGAACGTGTGATAACTCACCGCAAGAGTAGGGT